>JAHIAM010000019.1:0-59003 GCA_021605205.1 Aegilops longissima | reverse complement strand
GGGTTTGGCCCGGATGTTGCTCTAAAGTGTTCAGATGGGCTGACCTAACATGACCGGTGGATAGGCCCACCGGTCAAATCCCGTCTGTGGGAAGTCAAAGGGTAGATCCGGTGGTCAACCGCCCAGGTTAGGCAGACGGGCCCTGGGGTAGTAATGCCACCGAGGCCGTCGACCGCCCCTCATACATGCAGGTGGTGTGGTGGCATGTCCGAAGAGGCGGCACGCGCCTCGGGTGTGCCCTCACACGGACGGCGCGCCACGCAGACTGGAGGGGGAAACGGACGCGTCGGGTCTACACGAGGGGATCTTGCTCGGTGTGGGCCGGATGTTGCTCTAAAGTGTTCGTATGGGCTGACCTAACATGACCGGTGGATAGGCCCACCGTCAAATCCCGTCCGTGGGAAGTCAAAGGGTAGATCCGGTGGTCAACCGCTCTGTGGTTAGGCGGACGGGGCCCCGGGGTAGCAATGCCACCGACCGTCGATCGGGCCCTCATACATGCGGGGTGGTGTGGTGGCATGTCCGAAGAGGCGCACGCGTCTCGGGTGTGGCCCCACTCACGGACGGCGATGACACACGGTAGTAGACGCTCGCGAAACGATGCGGCGTGAATATTATTAAATACTCGGAGCGCGATAAAATCATGAGTTTTTACATGACGTGGGCACATGTGCTATAGGACCGATGGTAATTTTTCATAATTTTTCGTGATGGAGAAGTATCTCAACACTTCCCTCTCGCGGATTGCTCTTCGCGCTTCACGACTCAGGCGGCCGGCCTCCGGGCCAGCATACCGTCAAATCTTGCGAGGCGGCCTCTCACAAGTCCGGAAGTGTTGTGGCGGTTGCAAATGCCCGCACGCTGCCTCCGGTGTCCCCCCCCACGGACGGACGGCGCCACCGCACCGGAGGGGGAAACGGACGCGTCGGGTCTACACGGAGTGGATGTAGCTGTGGGTTTGGCCCGGATGTTGCTCTAAAGTGTTCAGATGGGCTGACCTAACATGACCGGTGGATAGGCCCACCGGTCAAATCCCGTCCGTGGGAAGTCAAAGGGTAGATCCGGTGGTCAACCGCCCAGGTTAGGCAGACGGGGCCCTGGGGTAGTAATGCCACCGAGGCGTCAGACCGCCCCTCATACATGCAGGTGGTGTGGTGGCATGTCCGAAGAGGCGCACGCTGCTCTCGGTGTGCCCCCACACGGACGGCGCCCGCCGCCCGGAGGGGGAAACGGACGCGTCGGGTCTACGGAGGGATCTTGCTGTGGGTGTGGGTCGGATGTTGCTCTAAAGTGTTCGTATGGGCTGACCTAACATGACCGGTGGATAGGCCCACCGTCAAATCCCGTCTGTGGAAGTCAAAGGGTAGATCCGGTGGTCAACCGCCTGTGGTTAGGCGGGGACGGGGCCCCGGGGTAGTAATGCCACCGACCGTCGATCGGGCCCTCATACATGCGGGGTGGTGTGGTGGCATGTCCGAAGAGGCGCACGCTCTCGGTGTGGCCCCCCTCACGGACGGCGATGACACACGGTAGTAGACGCTCGCGAAACGATGCGGCGTGAATATTATTAAATACCGGAGCGCGATAAAATCATGAGTTTTTACATGACGTGGGCACATGTGCTATAGGACCGATGGTAATTTTTCATAATTTTTCGTGATGGAGAAGTATCTCAACACTTCCTCTACGCGGATTGCTCTTCGCGCTGCTCACGATGTGGGCGCGGCCTCCGGGCCAGCATACCGTCAAATCTTGCGAGGCGGCCTCTCACAAGTCCGGAAGTGTTGTGGCGGTTGCAAATGCCCGCACGCGCCTCGGGTGTCCTCCCCCCTCACGGACGGCGCGCCACGCAGACCGAGGGGGAAACGGACGCGTCGGGTCTACACGGAGTGGATGTAGCTGTGGGTTTGGCCCGGATGTTGCTCTAAAGTGTTCAGATGGGCTGACCTAACATGACCGGTGGATAGGCCCACCGGTCAAATCCCGTCCGTGGAAGTCAAAGGGTAGATCCGTGGTCAACCGCCTGTGGTTAGGCGGGGACGGGCCCCGGGGGTAGCAATGCCACCGAGGCGTCGCACCGCCCCTCATACATGCAGGTGGTGTGGTGGCATGTCCGAAGAGGCGGCACGCGTCTCGGTGTGCCCTCACACGGACGGCGCCGCCACGGACCGGAGGGGGAAACGGACGCGTCGGGTCTACACGAGGGATCTTGCTGGGTGTGGGCCGGATGTTGCTCTAAAGTGTTCAGATGGGCTGAACTAACATGACCGGTGGATAGGCCCACCGGTCAAATCCGTCCGTGGAAGTCAAAGGGTAGATCCGGTGGTCAACCGCTCCAGGTTAGGCGGACGGGGCCCCGGGGGTAGCAATGCCACCGGACCGTCGATCGGGCCCTCATACATGCGGGTGGTGTGGTGGCATGTCCGAAGAGGCGCACGCGCCTCGGGTGTGCCCTCACGGACGGCGATGACACACGGTAGTAGACGCTCGCGAAACGATGCGGCGTGAATATTATTAAATACTCGAGCGCGATAAAATCATGAGTTTTTACATGACGTGGGCACATGTGCTATAGGACCGATGGTAATTTTTCATAATTTTTCGTGATGGAGAAGTATCTCAACACTTCCTCTCACGCGGATTGCTCTTCGCGTCGACGATGTGGCGGCGGCCTCCGGGCCAGCATACCGTCAAATCTTGCGAGGCGGCCTCTCACAAGTCCGGAAGTGTTGTGGCGGTTGCAAATGCCCGACGCTGCGTCTGGTGTCCCCCTCCCCCCACGGACGGCGCCCACGCAAGACCGGAGGGGAAACGGACGCTGCGGGTCTACACGGAGTGGATGTAGCTGTGGGTTTGGCCCGGATGTTGCTCTAAAGTGTTCGTATGGGCTGACCTAACATGACCGGTGGATAGGCCCACCGTCAAATCCCGTCCGTGGGAAGTCAAAGGGTAGATCCGGTGGTCAACCGCCTCGTGGTTAGGCAGACGGGCCCCTGGGGTAGTAATGCCACCGAGCGCCGCACCGCCCCTCATACATGCAGGTGGTGTGGTGGCATGTCCGAAGAGGCGGCACGCGTCTCGGGTGTGCCCTCACACGGACGGCCAGCCACCACGGCACTGGGGAAACGACGCGTCGGGTCTACACGGAGGGATCTTGCTGTGGGTGTGGGCCGGATGTTGCTCTAAAGTGTTCAGATGGGCTGACCTAACATGACCGGTGGATAGGCCCACCGTCAAATCCCGTCTGTGGAAGTCAAAGGGTAGATCCGGTGGTCAACCGCCTGTGGTTAGGCGGACGAGGGCCCCGGGGGTAGTAATGCCACCGGACCGTCCCACCGCCCTCATACATGCAGGGTGGTGTGGTGGCATGTCCGAAGAGGCGGCGCGCGTCTCCGGGTGTCGGCGGCGCGCCATCCGTGAGGGGGCCACACCCCGAGCCCCAAGACAGCGCGACGCATGCATGAACACTTTCACATATGCATCGGGACCCGTATGATGTTTTAGTGACATAGCTACTCCCGAATCGCCCCACCAACCGAATTCCTTCCGTGTCGACTGCTTCTCCGTCCGTGACACGGCGATAGCGATGTTCAGAACGGGGCAATCGATATACCATCGGGTATGTTTTTTAGATAAGGCATAATTATCATATACAAAACAAAAATTAAAATAAAGTAAAAATAAAAAACAGAGTAAAATAAAAATAAAAAATAAAGTAATTAACGTATGTCGACGGCCAGCCGTTTGCAGATATCTGCGGCACACACGGAGGTTGTCCCACGGATCGCTGACGTGGCGTGGCACACGGATCGCCGACGTGGCGGAGGGCCTATGCCGACGGCTTGGCCGTAGGCATACCTCGCCATCGATATGCCGACGGCCGCCGCATCGCCTGTCGGCGAGGGGTCAACGCCACAAATGGTCGTGCCACCGACCGGCGGGTGGGCCACGGGTATGCCGACGGCCTTCGCTATGCCGACGGGCCCCGTAGGCGTAACTCTGGCGGTCCCGACGGCCTTATCTATGCCGACGGCCCCGTCGGCATAAGTTGATGTATGCCGACGGTATTTATAAGCCTACGGCCTTTCCGTGGCCGTCGGCATAGGTCCACAGATGCCGACGGGGGCCGTCGGCATAGATTTGGCCGTCGGCAACCACAGTTTTTCTGGTAGTGCGCCAAGCATACAGGCATCCTTGGGACTGCCCAAAGGAAGGACAAACATATATGTTTGGCATGGCAGGTGGCAATTTCATTTCCCGCCACACATTTCCCTCCGTGTTCACCATGACTATTGAAAGAAAGTTACAAAAATAAAGGATAGTGCCATTCAGAAAGAAGCACCGTGGGTTATTAACATAATCATCCAACCGGCACCAGACGGAAGTCCATCCTCTAGTTTCTGACGAGTAGATCCATGTCATCGGCAGGCCAATGCCAAATACGGGCACAAACACCACAAAGCGTGAAGAAACGGCTGGATCAAAACCCAAAAAGTAGTGGCCTGAGATGACATACTGGCGTGAGATGACACGGAAAAGGTCATCATCTGCCTGATTGTGCAATTCTGCAGGAACAGGAGGCAACACGGCCCACTGTTGAGTGGCAGGATTGCAGACGACATAATCGAATTGATCAGCCTCGGGCCCCCATCAGAAGCGCTCAACAGCCCTGCCTTCTGGAAACGAATTCCAACCGAGTAGCTTAGGATGGGGCGCTTTCCAGGTTCCAGCATCTGCAGAGGAGAAGGCTGGTGCTGCATTGTAGGACCTCAAAGTGTCCGTAGGTGCTGCGCAAGAAACGGAGGCCGGGGTCGACCATGGGAGGGCCTTTCCCGGACAAGTAATTGTGAAAGCGCCAACCACGGTTAAAATGGAAGAAGCCGGAGAGCGTCTTCAGCGACCTCTTGCGGATGGTCGTCATCCGAGCAAAGGGCCAGCCATGGTCTGGACACGCACTTGAAGCGGCATAGCGACCTGTGGCACCCGCGACAGGATCTCCATGAGGACGCCCTCCGGGATGAACACCTGGGCCTGCTCGTGCCTCCTCTTCTTATTCTAAAAAATACGCAGAGACGATTCCTTTAGGCATTCCTCAAAACCCAATTCGTTTAGGTTCTACGGAGTAGTATATATCTTCCTTTCTTGAAGGAAAAAGTTTATAGTACATCTACCAGATCGATCATGGGAAAGAGGATAAGCGCGAACCTCAGACACTACGGGGACGACGGCGAGGCCCGGCAGCAACGACGGCGGCAATAGAGAAGAACTAGATGGGTCCTCCTCATCGCGGCCTCCGTCTCCGTGGGTGGACGCCGGTTCCTTGTGCCCGTGGTCTCCTCCGTCTCCGCCTTCTCCTACTCCTCCTCCTGGCGGCATTGCTTCCGCCGGGTTAGCGCCCTCGGCTTGAACGTCGTCGTCGCGTCGCCTAGGGTTTGGGAAGGGGAAGGGAGTGTGGCGTCTTGTTGCTCGCCTGGTGCCGTCGTCACAAAGCGCGGTCATGGGCGCTGGCCCAGTTTGCATCTGTCATTGTTCCCGATCCCAAAGCCTTGACGCTTAACAGGTTTTTTCTAATGGTTTTCTCGGTTTTGTTTATAATAAAAAAGAGAAAAGTATGTGGGTATTTTGAAATAAATGAACATTTAAAAAATACGTGAACATTTTTAAAATTATAGAAACAATTTAAAATCGAGGAAATTTTTCTAAAATTCGTGAATATTTTCATGATTGGTCTCATCAACCAAACAAGCCAACATATTCATTATTTTTTTCTAAAATTCATGATTTTGTGTTGAGTCCATTAATGATTAAAAAGGCTTAGAAGGCCTTGGCGGTAGCGAGGGCGGGGCGCCGCCGCCCGTGGGTTGCGGCAGCAAGTGGTTCAACCGGTGCTGGATTGAGCGGGTGGAAGGGAAGGTTGGAGGAAGAAGAGAGAATAAGGGGACGTGCAACGAAAAAAAAGGGGCTTAGAAGCCCTTGGCGGCTGAGCACGGGGCGGGGCGTCGCCGACCGTGGGTTGCGGCAGCAAGTGGTTCAACTGGTGCTGGATCGGGCAGGTAGAAGGGAAGGTTAGAGGAAGAAGAAAGCATAAGGCAAAGTGCAACGAAAATAAAAATAGGGCTTAGAAGGCCTTGAAGGCAGCGAGCGCGGGGCGGGGCGTCGCCGACCGTGGGTTGCGGCAGCAAGTGGTTCAACCGGTGCTGGATCGGGCAGGTGGAAGGGAAGGTTAGAGGAAGAAGAAAGCATAAGGCGAAGTGCAACGAAAATAAAAAAAGGGCTTAAAAGGCCTTGAAGGCAGCGAGCGCGGGGCGGGGCTCCACCGACCATGGGTTGCGGCAGCAAGCGGTTCAACTGGTGCTGGATCGGGTAGATGGAAGGGAAGGTCGGAGGAAAAAGAAAGTATAAGGGGACGTCCAACGAAAATCCAACGGTTCAGCCACATCGATCGACCGACTCGCAATCGTCTTTTAAGCCAACTTCAATATAGTCGGTCCTTTTGTTTGGTTATTACTACTAGTATATATATTTCTAGAATACAACTAGTATATACTACATTGGTAAATGAATAAAGGAGGTTCGAAGTGTAAAAAAAGTTGTTGATCAATCGTTTAAAAAAAAACTGTTTGTCAATTTTTGAATATCCCTTTCACACATATCATCACCTTCTCACTCAACTTGAGCTCCTTCCTCTCCCACTCAACCTGCACGAGAACCTTGGATTCGCTCCGGTCATCATCATCAGACAAGACCACATTCGCCTTGATCCTTCTTTCGTCGACACTTTTGTCCGACAGTACACTCCGCTGGAACATCATAAAAAGAAGGGACAGTTACAGTACTGGAGTACATTTGTGTTCTAAGCTTCATTCAGAATTTCGGCTACTGAAGTGCGTCGCAGAGACATATGCCAAAGGGCTTGTAATAATATCATAAGCCATAAGCTTGTGCCAGATTACAATGCAATCCGACTTAGAAATAGTATGCATAAGCTTGAGCTAAATTATAATGCAATGCGACAGAAAATAGTATCCACAAACTTGTGCCAGATTAACAGCATGCATGAACGACATATACAGCTGCTGTAATAGCTGCACTTGTCGTACAATGTTCATTCCAGCATAACTTATTGCCTTAAAACATCATAGCTGTATATGAACGACATATACAGCTGCTATAATAACTTGCACCTTCAAAGAACTCAAATACCCGGAGGTACCGAATGAAATAAGGCCAGAGGTGCCTGGACAAAGAATAGCATGTTTCTGATGCGAGACATGATATGCGAAGTAATTTGAAATGGAGAGTATATCTTGTATCTACAAGACTTTCTATCAGACCAATATAACATTTCACAAGTTTCGGCCTTTTGGACCGTGTTTTAGGTGGACAACTGGAGCCCAAGCTACTACAACCCATCACTTTCAGGGAGGGCCAGTCCATGCTCAGGTCTAACTCCCTACAAAATGCGACAAATATGAGCAGAGCATAAACTGTTTAATCATCTGATGCCTCTTCATGGTACAGCTCTCCGAGGCATCACCCAAGCAAGAGAGACACTTCAGGCTGGACACCAGCCCATGCGCAAATCACTCGGAATCACAAGCTTCAACGGCACATCCATGACCGAAAATTCACCCCCTTGAATCCAGTCATGGCTTCAACTTCAACACCAAAAGGTAAAAAGGGAAATGGAACTCAATTTGCCTCATCAAGGGCACAATGGGCATACAGCACGGTTTAGATGTGCCAAGGCAATACATGGACAGAACCAGAATCATTGTATTTTTAAGTTCAAGCAGTATAAGCACCGCGCTTCCCAGAAGGCCAAAACTAATGGCTCTTTGACAAATCACATCAGGTTTTCACCACCATTTCATAAAACCACAGCAACAACATATTTGCTTTAAACAACAGAAGACATGACAGAATCCTCTCGGCGTACTCAGCTAGATTTTGCATACTGGAGGAGTCACATTCAATTATCTCCTGCCCAAGTTGGGAGGAGAGACATTTCCAGTTTTCCATCAGTTAATCAAAACAGAGTGTCACTCACAAAGAAGATTTGATTTCGACACAGAAGTTGAGTCAATTTTCTCTTAATTTGAAGTCACATTCAGTTAATGTCTTACCCTAGTTGGAAAGAGGGGCATTTCTCAGTTCATCAAGACAGAGTGTCACTCACAAGAAAATTTGATTTTGACAGAGAGTTGAGTGTTAAGATGCTTAGTGACCACAACTCCATTAAGTCTACACACTGAATTCCTGTTTGTCGATCACACAACGCAAAGGACGAATGCGATCATGAACATGAAATACCTGACATGTTTACACCACAAAACATCGGCGAAACTTAACATGTTACTTAAACATTAACCCATGGAAGCCAAACATTCAGCACTGTATATCAGAGGCCTTCACCAGCCATCACAACTAAATACTCATACTTTTGAACTGGAATAAGCAATTCTTGCAAACCTGCTATGCAAATGCCTGGCAACAAGAACAAATCTCACTGCCGCGGCCTCCTGCGGAGCACGAACACATCGGATTCCTCGAAGGCGTACTCCGGGTCGAGGTGCTCCCGCGGCACCTTCTCGATCACGGGGAAGGCGGCGGGCACGGCGTCCCAGAAGGCCTGGTGCGCCTCGGGGGACCGGATCTGGTACCCGAGGAGCACGACGCCGCGCTCGGCGTCGGCGAGCGCGTCCATGGCCGCGACGAGGTGGGGCACGGACTCCTGGACGTAGACGACGTCGGCGGCGACGACGAGGTCGTAGCGGCGCGGGGCGGCGAGCTGGGCGAGGTGCGCGGGGCAGTTCCAGTGGAGCTGGGCGAGGCGGGGCGCGCGCGGGAGGTGGCGGCGGTTGCGGCGGAGGTTCCGGCGGAGGGCCGGGAGGACGGCGGCGGTGTCGGTGAGCACGAGGTCGGCGAGCCCGAGGCGGGAGAGCCCCATGCCGGCGGGCCCGCAGCCCGCGCCGAGCTCGATGGCGCGGGCGCCCGCGAAGCGGAGCGCGTCGGCGAAGGGCAGCGCCGCGTCGCCGAGGCAGCGCTCGGCGAACTTGACGAGGACGAGCGAGGAGTTCCAGACCGAGGTGCCCACCTCGAAGGAGTCGTTGTCCTGCTCGAAGCTCAGCACCGCGCCGCCCACCGGCAGCTCCACCACCGGAGACGCCGTGAACCGCATCGCCGCCGCCGCCGCCGCCGCTCTCCCCGTAAAGCCAGCCACGGAAGGGTTTTGCCTGGGCTCTCTGCTCTGCGGAACTGTCCTCAAATCGTAGAAGCTTAGAGGCCCTCGTGAAACTGTATAATCATAAATGTATCCCTGGTAATTTACATAGAAACCCTTGGCGAGCGCACATTTTTTCTGATGAAGAGTACTAGGGGTTGAACTGCAAATATCAATCCCTCCCCTCTGCCCCGCTGCTCCCCCGATGGATCCCAAGGCGGCGGCGAGGTCGAAGCGCTCGCACACGGTGCACGGCCGCCGGACCCACCAGACCCCCGCGGCGGCCGCGGCGCACAAGCAGAAGCGCGCCGCCGCCGCCGCCGGCGGAGGCGGCGGCCGCGGCTCCTCCTCCTCCGCCCCTCGCAGCCGCAACCTCCCCTCCAACTGGGACCGCTTCGACGAAGAACCCGAGGCCGACGACGCCGCGGAATGGGCCGGCGAGGTGGCGCCGCGGAGCAAGGGTGCCGACTTCGCCTTCCTGCTCGAGCAGGCCCGGGCCCAGCCCCTCGAGGAGCGGGGCCTCGGCGCGGCCAGCCGGCTCGCCTCCCAGGACTCGGCATTTGGTGAGCTCTCGCTGCCAGCCTCGGCTGCCGCTTCTATTCTCAGCATGTTTCTCCAATCTCTGTTCAGTGAGCAAGCTTATTCAGTTCGTCGCTTCAACCACTTAGGTCATCATTGCGATCCTTAATCTAAATATCACTAGATTTGTACTGTGAATACTTGATAAAGTAACGAATGCTTTGTTGAGTCGTTCCTAATCATGTTAACGGCAGCGCCGATTTACAACCGAGTATACCAGACATCATAAGATATCTTTCGCATTTCAGTAGTAATTACTGTGCTCTTATTAGGACTGGAATTGAACAGATAACCTGTAGATTGATTAGGTGCATTGTTGAAAATTCCAACAATAACGAGTTATTAGAGCATAGTCACTACTCGCCCTCTATTTCATATATATTCTTCCTGTAAAAATGTAAATTGAGTGTGGATTATGTTATTTGCCATCCTCTGTTCATTGAGCAAGCTTATTCAGTATGTTGCTTCAACCATGCTTAGGTCTATTAGGTCATTCTTGTGATCCTTGCTTCAAATTGACTAAATCCGTGCTGTCAGCACTAATGTAAGATATGTTCTGTTCCTAATCGTGTTAACACCGAGACTTAGAATCAAGTGCATCAAACATCGTAAGGTATACTTTGCATTTCATCATTAGTTACTGTGTTATTATAAGGGCTGGAATTGAGCATATATCCCTTGATTGATTTGGACTCGTATTAAAAATTCCCTACCACAATGAGTTAGCATGTAATGTTGGCAAAATTGATATGTGGATTCTGTTTTTGTGCGCTGAGCAGGGCACCACGTGTTCATTAGGATGTGGCCCATTGTTTATGAGGCTGCTTTGGTTCTAGTAGTGCTAAGATTTTCATTTATGTTTCCTTCTCTAGATTTTATGCAGGCTTCTACATCTATGCTTGAGGCTAAAGGGGAAGGGATCATGTCCTGGTTTGAAGACGATAATTTCATATTAGAGGATGATTTAGCACCAGATTTTGAGGTACATATCTCCTGCTGTGCTATATCATGTTTGTGAAATGTATTATTTTATGCAATTTATAACTTGCTTGGGTGCTTGTTTGGGTAGGTAATGTTTAGGTCCAATCCCTACCTTTTTTTTCTACACAAGCGTTGGGTTTGATGTTTTCTTAAAAATTGGTATAGATAACTTTCTGGGAGCAAATATTTAGTTTAAAAATGCATGGGATTCTGGCAGGAGTTGCCCTTGGTCCCTTCCTTGTCCGAGCATCTGTCAAAATTTATGGAAGGAAAATGTGTTTGGATCAAATAGACAATATCAGCGTAGTAGATTATTGAATGGAAAAGGATATGAAGTAATGTAGCGGTTTATTTGGATTGGTGGACTCTTGTGGTTTTTTACTTACGAAACTATTGCACCTTTTTGTTCGGAATTTGGTGGCTTCTTCACTCCAGGACCGTCAGTTTTTCACATATTCATATGGGAGTATATTTTCTTCTAATTTCAGGTGCCTTTTCTCTCCATGGACCTCCATGCATTGGCCACCAAGCTCTCAAAGATTAACCTCTCCCAGAGACTCTTTATGGAAGAAGATCTACTACCCGAGGATCTGGTACTAAATTCTGTTTTATTGCTACCGTGTTCAGCTTCGCAGATGTTATAAATATTGAATGTGTTGAATCATGGAAGAATACTAAGATTGCCTTCTTTTAGTAAAAACAGTACTGCAATTTCTGTTTTCAGTTGGTAACTTTGTTTCATGTTGGTAATTTCCTTTCAGTTGGTAGTTTCCAGTTTTATGATAAGCATTGTTTCCTCTTGAAGTTAATTTTGACAACTGGCAATGAAGTAAATTAATTGTGGTAGATTTTGGCATTAGGCGCAGTAAATTTGCATGATAGAGTAGTTTATGAGAACATGTAATATTATGAGGTGTAAACGAATTGATGATCTGTTAGATTTTGGAGAGGCTCATCCTATATTAAATGAAAATGGATGATAAAGTCTAATCCAATCTGTATACGAAGAAACGTTCGATCTAAATTCATATTTCCTCACGAACACTACCATAAACTTATGGATTTGGTATGCAAACCTTATCAATTGCTGCAATCTAAAGATTTACGCACTTTCGCAAATCATGACTAGCAGTTGCCACCTCCTAGCTAGTCCGTCTGCCTTGTTATGCTACCATTATCTCCACTGATCTCCCAATTTTCTGCAACGAGCATGGGTGCTTCTGCATCTGACCTTTTGGCTATTCTGGCCACTGCTTGCTGCTGCATTCATCATCACAGCAATTTCCTGCTACATAATTGAAGAAATAAAATTTATATAAGCTCCTGTATTATTCTGATGATGTTATTTTCATTGGAGGAACACGCTTGTTCCCTTCATTAGAGCAGTACCCATCCATAATGATTATATAGGTTAATGAGTTTGAGTAGATATTTTATACCTATATATATATCACTGTTTGACCGATTACACTTGGATGATTAAACCCTCCGCCCTTAATTTGTCTTCTGCATGGTTCATACAATATTAAGATAGATAATAAGATATTGATGCATGTGTCTATAAGGTGCTAATTCCAGGAGCCAGGAGCCAGGTAGTTGTATGCATGTGCCTATTTTATAAAATATTGAGTTGGTGACATTAAGATCTTTTATGCTAAACACGCATGTATGCTTAAGCCTCTTTCAATTCCGTTCAGCTTGACTTGACATCCCTCTGTTCATCTGACTTCTCCTAGACTGATTCATCTTGTTATTCCCTAGGCTGTTGCTTCTGAAGACGAAGATGACGAAATACTGATTCAATTGGGCACAACATTGGAGTCTGATGCTAAAGGCAGTTTGGTTCAACATAACTTCAGGGACATAAACCCTGGGAAAGATGCTGTTAGTCCTGACCATGCCAGCAACATTCATTCTGATGGCCCATTGAAAACACATCATCAGTCAGAATGCTTTGCAGAAGAAGAAGCTGCAACATCATTCAAAGCTATTCCTCGACCTATGCATTCAGACACTGAAGCCTACACAGGAATCACAGGTACTGTTCCAAATGCAGACCACAGAGAACAGTCGAAGCTTGGGATGGTTGCTCCAGAGGAAGAGCTCGATATGCTTCTTAATTCACTCGATGGAACTCACCTTTCCAGCTCCAACTTAGACGAGCCGTTTGGAAGTAGTTCTGCTTTGGTAGGTATGAAGATCAACGAGTCAAGTGAGAAAGTCACGTCTAGCAGCACCGCATCCAAATCGTTGGCACTTTCTCCTGTTGATGATGATCTAGATGCCTTGCTTTCAGAGACATCCTTGTCTGTCCAGAATGATGGTTCTGCTGCATCAAGTTTATCTTCTCGACCAACTTTTGACTCCAAAAGCAACGTTGACTTCAGATATGCCAAGCAGATTGATGTAACATCTATCGATGATTCAGTCGATGATTTGCTTGCCGACACTCCTTTCTGCCTGAGTGATCAGAAACAAACAACACCTGTGCAGGAGCAACAGCACATCTCCAATGCCAACGCGCCTCCACCTTCTGGTTCCTCAAATGTATCAGCTGACTTTGATTCGTGGTTTGACTCACTATAGAAGTAGAAGAAACACTTTCGATCGTGAAGAGGTGCCAGTTGGCTTTTTAGAAAGCTGTCTTCTGAAGCTCCCGTAGACCCGTCGGTGTGGAGGTCCATGGAAATGCGGAAATGGATATCCATGCGCTTCACTCGCCGGATTGTGTCGGTTCGGTGCTAGGCGTGTGTTATGTTGCACTATTGTCATACTGATCAGGGGTCCAGAAGGCTGAATGCTGTTAAACCTATAGCTGTGGATCTGTACCTTGGTGAACTGTACTTGGTCACATCTTTGTAGTAGTACGTTACATCCTTACTTCGTTGATTTTCCGAGGGAAGGGAAACAGAGTAATGCAAACGGTTCAGTCTTCCTGTTTTGGTCCCCAGTATGTGCTTTTCTGTGCCCAAACCACATTTCTTCTGTGCAAATATCAACAGTAGCAGGTTTGTTGGGTTTGATCACTGATTTGTTTGTACTGTACCTTTCATCCTACACCTCATCCCCATTGAGCTCGAAGGGCTCAGGTGGATTCAAACAACTCAACTTCAAAGCCTGTAACAGTCGCCGCTTCTTACTATTGTTGTCCGATTCAGTAGTTGTTCCCCCTGTATGATCTGCAATCTGCTAAGGACCAACATACTCACCACCTCAAGGACCAACAACACCGCAATTCAGCCGATTCGTAGACCGCAAGGTGCGAGATGTTCGCGGCGAAGGTACGGCATCTGAACCCCCCTCATCTCCCTCGCCATGGAGGATGGAGAAACCAACCGCTGTGGTCCAAGCAAAGCCTTTTCTTCCTCATGGTGGTATCTTCTGCTTGATCTGGAAAGAGAGGTGCGCTCGTCCGTGCAAGGGTTCCATTCGTTTGATTGCCATCACATGTCGTGTCTGCCCAGTTGTTTTGCCTGCCTTCATCATCACTCATTTTGTTTTCTCATGCTGAGCTGAAGCCTATCATCTATCTTGACACCCTGCCCACGTCCAAATCCAGATATTATTACGATTTGTACACACGCACACACACGCACACAATTTGGCCCTTGCGTCGCCCCAAGGGCTATCCAGGGGCCAGGGTGCACACATGCCGGTTGCTTTCACGGGGCCAACCGCGTGACAGCAGCACTCTTGGGTCTCTGCCCATCATCCATCCCATGGCTTCATCATCTCCGTGTTTGGATAAGAGATAAGACCCGCTTGAACTCACTCGGCATTGCAGGTCAGTTCACCACGTACACAACGGGAATCGCAGCCGATAAATACCGATGAAAAAAATAGCATGCTGTAGCAGAATAGCGCTAGCCTTAAAATATGCTATTAGCATGCATATGCTATATCGCGCTATAACATGTTATTAGCGAGGCATTGTACATTAATTTATTTAGCGAGACAATTCTCAGGACCAGCGCTATAGCGTGCTATTTTTTTCAGTGATGAATACACGGGCATGTTTTCTTTTCAGGGGTATTTTTTGAAGCCCCAAACCATAGAACAATAGTACATATGTACAATACAAAATGAAATATAAAAGAGAGCAACAAAATCTATCCAATGCCCGTTTCTTCTGTATTTTCATATTATTCTCTGCGCTTTTACATATGAAAACCGCTACCGATGAACCGGCATATCCATGTGGTATTTTTGCACAAAAATGCTTTCTCTTGTAAAGAAAAGAAAAAGGTTCCCTGGCATCAAAACAGGTAGTGGTACACAACAACAATGCATCACCACGACGACAGACGACGATGATGATGATGATATTGATGCCTGATCCTCCTAGCTAGCTAGCTTTTGTTCCACTCCAGCCAGCCTTATAGAGGGAGGGTCCATGTTCGTTTCCGGCATCAAGCAAGTTGTGATAGGCCAGCACAAGTCCATCCTGTCGGTTTGGCACAAGGGGGAATAGAATAGGTTCATTCCCCTGGACTTGATGATGCTCGAAGAGCATCGCAGCCTAATTAATCATGGTTAGCATCCAAATAAGCCTGGCCTGGATGCTTGTTTTCTCTCACCAATTGTAGCTTACTACCTCCGTCTAGATTTATTAGCCCCCCTCTCATTTTAGGCTAAAATTTGACCAACAAATTGTACTAGCTTATAAACAACAAAAGATGCATATTTTTGCTTAACAATGACCAAGTCCAAAATCCTCCTCCCACTAGGCCGGGCTGGAAACCATTTCCTGGTGATCCATGACGTATGTCCATGAGCACATGCGCGGGGGCGTGACATCAACTGGCCAGGAGCCGTTCGTCAGGCCATTTTACTGGTACGTGGTAGTGTAATTAAGTACTCCTATCTTAATTATTAAGTGCTACTGGTACTATCTGTCATCCAACCACCGGGTAGCTACTTGTCAAACACGTTGATGTCAGGGTGCGATCCTCCGGATCTCCATCCCACGTCGCCCTACCGTGGCCTTCGTCGCGCCACGTAGGCCGGCGCGACAACGTTGCTGTCGGGGTCGACGTCGCACGATTGCTTCTACACGTTTTTAATACTCCCTGGCTAGAGTTTTAGACGCCCCTTGGGGTGACATCGGTCGATTAATCTGTGACCACGTCTCCTGTAGATTGTGCTAGTAGCTCAGGAACAGGAATTTGGATTCCAAGAGTCGTCGTGTCAAATATTATGTCATCTTCTTATCAAGATTACTACTGTGTCTCCAGTAAGAGCAATGCTAGAGCTACGTAGTAGTTGCTACGTTCTTTACGTAAATAGCGACGTGGAGCGTGATTAGTGGGTCATTAGGCACGAAGGTGGCCTACCCTCCTGAAAATCAGGGGGGCAGAAGATTTAGAAAGGCAGGTTACGTAGGTCTTCGTAGCGGGTTACGTAGATGTAGGATTATTGCTCCAGTGAACTTAAGGCCATGAAAGGAGCTCGGAAAATCCATGAGAATTTCACATGAATTACGCGAGAAACAATTCGGTTCAATTACGATAGGAATTGCGTAAAAGTTGAAGTCTCCGAAAAGGAGATATCTACCTAACGCCCAGAACCAACTGCCCTGAATGTTGAAGCCATGCCCATGCATGCATGCGTGTTTTTCAGGCTTTCGGCGTCATCAGAATGCTTTCCGACGATTCATTGGCCATGGACTCGCTCAGCACAGGTGACGTAAATCTTCTGGAAATTCTTGACCATGTCAGTTTGATATTTTTCACCGTCCCTTTCTTCCTCTCTCAACTCAATTCACCCACCATTCGTTGGCTCGCGCCCTCGTGCTTCTCGGGTCGCTGAGCTCATCTGGATCCGGGCGAATTGCGCGTGAGCGCGACGTGTGCCGGCTTCACCAGCTCATGCGCATGCGGTAACACTTTTTACCTCGAGGGAACACTCCTGAGAAGCTGATCGAGAGAGGGTATACCATCATCATGTCGTTTTCCCGTTAGAAGAAAAGGTGGAATTCCCATGATCGGAGTCGGAGGAGCGTGATGCATGCCACGCCAGCGACGCATGAGCTCTACGGTGCTTGCCCAACGGCCGGAGATGGTCAAAGGCCAATTTCATATTCGCACTACCTGCTACGTACGCAATCTCCGTCTTACTGCTGAGACACTGCCTTTGATCAGTGTTCTCACTGTTGAAGCTAATACTAGATAGATCAGCGTCTACCTCGGATCGGCACAGTGGTGCTGGGGAATTTCCATGTTACAATTTCAACAGGAAACTAACTTCACTTTTACTGTGTGGAATTTCAGGGGGTATGAATATCTTGGGTGGGAGAGTGCACGGAGTCTCGCTCACTACTTGGCCACTTGGGCTCTCAAGTTCTCATATCGAACTCGGATTTTTGGTTCCTGCTTACTTCCTCCGGTCGGAATTACTTGTTTCTGAGACAAGTAATTCCGAACGGAGGGAATACGTGGTACGACTTGTGTACTTGCTCCAAATAGACGTCGTCGAATTTTCTTCTCCGTTGGGGACAAGCGGATCCTATCCAAAGTTGGTTGGGCAGTGCCATTCCGGCCAGTCTGACGTAGGGCACCTGCACGTACGTGCTGCGCATGATTTTGTCGATCTGGTCGCACCCAACAGCCAAGCAAAAACCAAAATAAAATAACAATAAGACACAAGAGGATGCACGCATGCACCCATGTCATTTCGTTCGGTTTTTACCTCGCCCTTGACAACTCATGGGGTTCTCGTTGTTTCCCCACCGGCACCTACCCACAGTAGCGATCTATGTATATGCTTATTATTACATAGTACGTGCCGTTGAGTCGTGGCTTGCCATTTTTTGCGAGGTAGGTTTCTACTTCACACGGGCTAGGGGCCGACATGCCGACGTGTGATTCAAGATCTTGCTTCTTGCCGCAAGCTACACCGTCGTCGTCTTCTAAGAGCAATTTTAGCAGAATCACAGTGATCGATGCCATAATAACCGTCTGTTTGGTGATATTTGTCGAAAAGGGCAGCCTAGTTTTTTCAGGGAAAAGAGCGGTCTAGTAGAGTCGTCACCCCATGTGCGATCGGCATAATGAGGCCGCTCCAAATTAGGCCTGCGAGCCTTCGTTGTGGGGGAATATTTCAGAGTGCACTCCATCCCAAGAATAGTTTGATGCGAGCGACATTTTCCCCTGTCGCTACTCTTCCCTCCCACGCCAATGCCTCCCCTTCCATGCCGTACCGCCGACCACTTCCGTCCATCCTAATCCATGCCGACGATGCCATAATGCATAATAATGCAAATATTTAGTTTGAGTTTGTGTATCCCTGTGAGTCTTCATATTGAGTTTGTGCATTACCTCGACAGCCTCAATATAATGCATATAAAGCGCGCTCTATATGGATATGGAAGCATGTGCCAGCTATGCGCAAACACAAAGTCACCATATTTAGCTGCCTCTGTACGTGGGACCAATTTACCAATGGGACATCCATTTTCCTTTACTTTCATGACATCCCACGTGAGACGGGGGACCACGTAAAGTTTCCTTCTCGCCACACACAACTACCATATGGAGTGTCCTCCAAAGGCGGCCCCGTGAATCCTAATATGGAGGTTTAGAGGCCAGATATGAAGAGTTCTCCACAAATTACGACGACATGGCATGATATGGCGACTCTGCTAGAGTGCATTTTTTAGCTGGAATCACCACATTCATGGTTATAACAGCGATTTGCCCATCATGGCGACTTTGCTGGAGTTGCTCTAAACTCCCTAGGGAGCTCTCTACATTGACAAAAAGGGAGCTCTTATCGTCTTGGTTGTGGATTTGATGTGCGATCCGACACATCATCGACCTAACATTCATTTTGACATTTGGGTATTCGTGTTGTTCATTTGGGGTGTTTTGGTCCTGTGTCGTTGCATCGTTGTTTCACAAGTTATAGAAAGGAGAAACTGCTGGCACATCGCACATGTGGGATAGAGGGTATGTTGGCTCAAACCAACAACACAAAAGGGACCATGAGCAAATAAACAACCAAATAAACCCTAGAACGGAAACGGCCTCTAGCAGATGTGAAAAATCATAGCAATTTAAGCACTCCGAGGAGAGGAGATTTTTTGCAGGGTGGAATGAGTTAATCAACCTTCATAAGAAATGCATCATGATTAGTTTGTTTATACTAATAACTTGGTGGTTGGCTTCCTGCATGCGCCACGTGGGTGAGGTTAGCTCGTGATGATAAATCACACGTCACACGTCGTTGTTGCACTGATAAGATTCATCATGACATCGACTAAATTGCAGCTAGCACCAGCTTAGCTTGAGTGTTGCGGTGGTGAACCATACGTGTAGTGTCAAAAACGTCTTACATTTTGAAATAGAAGGAGCACTATAGAAGAAGAGAGGGGGAAAAAATCAGCTGCAACAAACCACCACCTGCAATGGATTACAAATATCCAACACAGTGCCATTTCATGATAACATCATAAGCCCGCTAAAAGAAACCTTCAAAAACAATTTTTTTTTTTTGAAACAAGACCTTCAAAAACAAAATGAATTGGCACCTAGAAAACTGATGTGCAAGATGAAAGGAACATGATTTATACAGTGCTAAATAGTACACCCCTCTTCACTCATCCATGTATTTACAAGCGTGTGGTCGAAAATAAGCACGAGATGACACGATAATTCCTAATTTTGCATCCCCTAATCAAAAGAATTTAAGCCTCACTATAGCTAGCCACTAGTAGTACTCCATTATTGATCCCAATCAAGAGAGGCTGAAGATCGAGCAGCAGTAACTCACATGATCTCAAGAGTCAAAAGGAGAAATCAAAAGAAGGAGAAAAGATTAACTCCTGATCAAACGGTTGTGCGTACGTCCGTAGTACCCCGTCCCGTATGAGTCTTTGGTTTTGCTCACAATCGGAGACTCAGAGCCAGAGCGCGCCGGCGTCCTTGAGTATGGGCACCAGCTCGCCGGAGATGTGCACGGCCATGAGCCGGTCGAGCCCACCGAGGAGCCTCCCGCCCACGAACACCGCCGGCAGCGCGACGACGGCCTCGCCGCCGGCGTCCCCGGTCACCGCCGCGGCGAGCTCGGCCTCGTCGGCGACCTCGTGCACGGCGGGGTTCACCCCGAGCCCCTGCAGCAGCCGCTTCACCACGTGGCTGAGGCAGCACCCGCGCCTCCCCACCACCAGCACGGGGCTCTCCGCCACCGCCCGCCTCACCGCCTCCCCGCCGTCGCCCCTCGCCGCCGCGTCGGCGAGCGCGCCCTCCTGGCCGGCCGCGCCGTCGGCCTCGGCCTGCTCGGACCGCCGCGGCCACGCCGGGAGCCGGCCCGCGCTGTAGGGGATCGCCTGGTACATCTCGATCGGCCGGCCGGGCCACGTACGCACGCGGTCGATCGAGCTCTTCTTCTTCCTCCTCCGCTGCCTTTTGCGCTGGGTGCCTTGCGCGCAGTTTGCTTGCGTCCGTGGTGGTGCGATGGGCAATGGCCGTTGGGAGGCCGGATATATAAAGCGCGATGAGCTCATGGCGGGAAGCGGCGTGCGTCAGCCGCCCGTCACCAGCGCGGTGGTGAGCGTTTCTCTCCTCGGCGGGGCCCACGCGGCGAGAGGACGACGGCGACCGCGGCTTTCTCGCGCCGGTCGCGGCGCGGCCGTGTGCGTGCGCATGCAAAGTGGTAGTGCGACGCGGGAGGGCGGCCTGACGTGGCGGCGCGTCAGCCGCGGTTGGGTTGCGGGGGGAGACCGCGCGGTGGTTCGGCGGGCCCGGCTCGTGACGGGGGCGACGTGGCCGGTGACGATTGCCGGGGTGGCTGGATCTCTCCTGGTGACTGCCGGGTGGGGCCGGGGGCGGCTGCCGTGCCGCACGAGGACGCCGTGGAGGAACTGGGATCAGGTGTGGAGGATGGGATGAGAGGCATGATGTGTCCTAACAGTGATCTGTTTGTTTTTTTGAAAAGGAGTGGTTTGTCTGTTTATACCCAGCAGGGTGGTTTTTGAGGTGTGGTAGAGATATATTCTTAATTTTAAAATACTATGAAAAATGTGGACGCAATTTTCCTGTAATTTTTTTTAGGGACAGCCACCGTGATATCGCGTCATGATAGCATTCTCACTTCTGCACCAACCCTCAGCAAGTAAATCTCGAGAGCTCTGCATATGATAGCGCTGATGATTTAATTCCTCTGACGCAGAAGTAGAACGTACCTCCGCAATGGACCTTTGCTGAATGTTTTTCTTCAAAGCCTGCTGAAGGAGAATTCGAGTGATTTGATCCTACATCCATCATGGATCTCATGGATGTTTCGGCCGAAGACCCGTGCACTCCCATCAAAGAAATGCCCTTTCCCGGCGATGTACTTGAGGAAGTGACATCTTTTGTGGATGAGCTACAAAATCTTTGATTGTCGATGAAAAAATGGCAAGATGAAGCTGTCGATGAAAAAATGGCAAGATGAAGCTGGCCGATATGAGTTCAATTTTGATGCCGACCAGATGGATGCTATCTTGCTCAACACAGAAGAGCCGAAGCAAGGGAACAAAGATTATATTTAGAAGAAAAACACCCCACGAGCGTGCCTGGCAAATGCCATTCTAGAATGTACTCGGAAGCACAATGTCACTGTGCTAGCCTTCCTCTCTGAGATATACGCTCCCCAGATCTAGTTGTTCCTTGATGGAGACCGCGAACGGTTGTACATGACAGATTCCTATCATGAATATCTGCTATCACCGGTTCGTGGTCTCCCACCTGCTCCTCACAATGATCGTGTCAAAGGTACTGTGGGCACCTCTTGGCAAGTTCCTCAGTCTGAAGCTCCTACACATCAACTCCATTTCAGCGAAGATCAAGCATCTTTGCTTGTTTGCCCTGATCCAGTGGCACAGGTCCTTCCTTCTGTTGTACCAGAGCTAACCACGAGCCACCTTCAAACCACAAGATTCTGGTTGGTCTGCAACAAGCGCTAGCGAATCATATCAAGAATGATCGCAAGGATAAAGCTTTGTGATTTTGCTAAAGCATCACAGGCGCGAAGAACTTGAAGCTTTGGGCATAAGCAATGACTTTTGATAATGATAAAATTTTGCTTCGTCAGATGTGTGATGTTCCTCGCGGAAACTTTGTTTGCGAAGCAACTCCTCCTCTGCCACTGTGAAGCTCTTTGGATGGGATCATGATCACCCGTCGTGACATTGTCTTCGACGACACTGTCGCATTGCTTGCATTAGATCCAGGCTTGTAGCGCCAAGATACTTCATCTGCCCAGCTTCTCTTGTTGCCGACCAAGAAGCTGCTCTGATCTTCGCCGATATTTTGACTTCCTTCTCGTTGTTGGATTCTTCATCGATGTCTTCCTCGAGAATGTGCACGAGTAGACTTCTGTTGTTTCTTGACCTTTTTTATCACTTGTTGACAAAAGGGGGTAGAGATCAATGTGTAAATAGCTTCATGGGTCCTTTGGTGGGTTTTGCCTCGGGGTTGCAACACTTGAACTTTGATATGCCTCGTAAATTGTTGTAAAACTCTTAAGTCTGCGATCCTTTGTATGCGTTAAACTTCCTCGTGCATGCTTAAATTGCTATATTATATGCATGTGGTTATTCCTCATAAATCATTGTTGGATGCATTGTATTGTTCCTCGCAAGTTTATCCAATATGCAATGGATGCCCTCAAATTCCAAGATATAGAGGAGATCTCCACAATTCAAACCTATCATGTGCGTTTGCATTCAAAAGCAAATTCCTCGATATGCACATCTTTAGGAGGGAGCTTCCTCTATATCTTCGAACAAGATCCTCTAGGACACTGAAGAGAACCCGACCATTTTTTCACGTGTTGTGTGCACGTTGGTGGGCCTCTGCCTCTCTCTGAGGCATTGGTGATTTGGTGGTGCAACATGTCGGGCAACAACAACCCCGATAGAAAGGTTGTGGCCTCTCTCACCATGTTTGTTAGTTTGAATATTTGGAATGAGGGAAATTTATGTGTCTTCCGACACAAGTCCACCCTCCCATGGATCATCTTTGGTATCATCAAGAGGGAAGCAAGACTTTGGGCTATTCCAGGTGCGAAAAAAATGGGTAGCATTGTAATGGGGGAGTAATGACCTCTAGTAATAATGGTGTTGTGTAACAAAATCTGTTCTCTCATTTTTAATTAGTGGATGAGGCAAAAGCTTATGGCTCTGTTTTAAAATAAAATAAAATAAAATAAAAAAGCATGCGTTACTCATCTAATGGATATGAATGTCGGCAAAGACGTGGCAGTTTCTTTTCTCTCTTTTTCATTGCAGGGAGAGAATTGGCAATTTCTAGGTCAACTGAACAATAGCCTCTCTACTGTGTAGACACAGCAGAAGACAGTTAAACATGATTGGAAACATTCTGAAGCTGGATGATAGTGCGCCGTGCGGCTGGTGCTCGGGGGAAGATGGTGTCAAAGCGCGTCGCGGTCGAGGACGTGATTTTGTTGGGCACCTCCTCCACTCCGCTGCCTCCCCACTACTCCTATCTCCCCAATTTGATTTGCTTCACTAACTTGCCTACTACGTGTTCTTCGAAAAGATGGGCGATTTGAGCAGCAGCAGCACCTGGAGCCTTTTCTTTTCCAGATGCTCGCTCCAGTGACAACTCTCCATTCATGCATCTCGATCACTTGATCCAGCTAGATCAGGATAACGAAATACTCCCATCATTCCTAAATATAAGTCTTTGTAGAGACTTCAAGATGGACTGCATACTAAACAAAATGAGTGAATCTACATACTAACCTACGTATATATACATCCGTTTATAATTCATACTCTAAACTATTTGTAGTTCATATTAAAATAGCTGAAAAGACTTATTTAAGAATGGAGGGAATACAAAGCTAGCAGCCGGTGACGTGGACACGGGTGACATCGATCCCTCGCGACCAGGACTCGTACTAGCAATGCACTACACTACTGAGTATACTATCGTATTGGTATAGATATATGCATACATACGGACATACATACCTGATCGTAAAACATATACTCCCTCCGTCCGAAAATACTCGTTGAAGAAATAAATAAAAATAGATGTGTGTAGAATTAAAGTATTTTTTCGACAAATATTTTCGGATGAAGGGAGTATGTAGAAATCGACATGCATGACGTGCGTGAGTGCGTGCGTGCCGCGATTGGTTGCTCCGTCTCCATCGAGAGGACGATCATCACCACCTTTGCTAGCTAGCTTGTCCTGCCGTGACGTGCGCGCGCATGCATGCCGTCTGCATGACACGCATGACGACTTGTAATACGTAGTACGTAACGTAACTGCTAGCAGCAGTTGAATACTACGTACAACGAATGGTGTATTTGTCTCGGCGTGCCGGCATCGGCCGCACATGTCACGTACGCACGACTTGGTATGCGTCGTCCTAGCTATAGCTACATACGTGCTGCCTCCTGAGTTATTTGACCGGCTCGTTGCCCGGTCCATGGTATCGGAATTTAGACAAGACGTCACGCATCACGGCATCGATCAGGCGTGCATTAGTCACAGCTTCGCCGTGACCAATTCCAGCCCAGCCGAATACCGTACCGGCCGGGTGGGTGGGTGCAAGTGCGACGACAGTGCATTAGCTTCTAGAAACATGGCGTTCTTGCACGTTAACCCGATGATAGAACGATCGATCGATCCAGCCAGCTAGCCAGCTCGCTCTGGCCGGTCCGTGACGTGCGCCTTCACGTTTTCCGGAACCATTTCGGGCTAGCTTAGCTGGTTTCCTTGTTGTATGTTGTGTACGCTTGTGTAGCTGGGCACGGAAGGGACGAAGCGTCTGCGTGCCGCGCATGCGTACACGATTTGCGTCAGTGAGGCGTGCGCATGCACGCATGTCTGCCGGACGAGGAGCTAGCTAGCTTCCACGTACCGCACGATTCGGCGGGATTTTCTCAACCCTCCTACGCACCCCATCTGAGAGATGGATGGGTCGTCACGATAGGGACAACCGTACGTGATAAACGAACGGGGATTGTATATCCGTCGCGATGAAGGTAAGGATGAAAAAGTTTGACAACGATATGGCAGCAACGTGCCGACGATATTGTGTTTTCTTATTTTATTATGGGTGTGTAGCTAGATCTCAGTCGGCTAAGACTTAATCAAGTCTCAGTCAAATTTCAACATATATAAATAAATAAATAAATAAATAAATAAATAAATAAATAGGATTAAAATCTTGCACAGATCTTCATGTAAGATCACATGAATATAACATCGACTTAAAGTCCTACTCCCTCCGCTCCAAATTACTAGTCGTGGTTAACGGAGGGAGTACTTGACAGCGATTTAGCAATACTGTTATTATGGAGCCGATCGTGGTAACTGAAAAATTAGCTAGCGGCGTGCTTGCTCTGTATTGCTTCAGTTAGTTGGATTCATGTCGGCGATACCATGGCGAGAAGCTGCCAATTTACCTGACCAAGCACCACGCGGCCACCGGGGAGTGTCAGCGAGAATCACGGCGGCCGGCTGGCCGGCTGTTCGGAACATGCATGTACGTGCGCCGCCGCGTCCGATCGAACTGCCACTACGTGACTATGTATGCCCACAGTCATCCGTGCCTACCCGCCGCATGTGTACAGGCCGCGCGCGGTCGGCGCCGCGACAAGACAAGCCGCCGGCACGACGGGTGCGGTGAATAGGCTAGCATATACATGTCGGCAGCGCGGCGGCGAGAAGCTGCTAGTGATTGACCATGCCGGGCAGCCCCCACGCGCCCGCCGGGGAGTGTCAGCGTAAACCACGGTGGCCGGCACTCGTACGTGTCGGGAGGAAGATCGAACTAAAGGGCATCACGACTGGATTTCATATAAACTGGATGAAACACTTGCAAACACGACTGGATTTCATATAAACGTGATGCATTTCAAATTGACCGGATGAGAAAACATTTACACATATTTCAACTAAAGGGGTAAACTATGTGCACGTACAGTTGCATGGAGCTTCACTCCCACGATATAAATACACTACACTAGTCTACGGCCGGCGGCGATGGATCCCGTTGTGTTTTTCATGTCCGGCAACCCGTGAACCGGACTGCCGGAAGCCCATGAGGCATAATCATCCCCGTTATATTTCCTATGCCCAGCTGCGCCGTTCATCGGAGTGGCAAAGAGGGTGCTTCAGCCAGAGGCGATGGTGTTTCCGTGAAGCCTAGACGGGTGTGCCCAGGATGGTCTAAGATAAAGACTGACAGAACACCGGTTGTACAGGCTGGCGACGCACTGGCGGTGGCCTTCCTGTGACCCAAGCGGCGGCGGCCTCCCGTGTTCTACTTATCCTCGATGATGGCGGCAAGCGCAGATTTGTTGGACGCCACCACGTCGACATCAGTGCAGTTGGCGTCTCTCTCTGTGTGCATGGCGTGGCTACGAGCCCGTCGACGGTGGATGGCGCAGTCGCAGGCACTGGAGGCGGTGATGCCCGTGCCGCTGTGCTCCCCGCTGTGTCGAGATGGAGCAACTCGCCACTCCTCCGCGAGCTGGCTTCGAGTGGCGAGGTGCTAAACCACGCGCCGGCTTGGGGCGACAATTGGCTCCGTCGGGCAAGGCGACAGAGGTGGAGCATCGAGCTACCAAGCTCGTACCCGGCGGGATTGGCGAGCCACCCAGCCAGCTTTCATGCCGGAGAACTGCTCTTCCGGCTCGTCGGATGCCATCGAGTTGACAAAATGGGCAAGGAGGAGATGGGGAGCGGGAAAGTGATGCGAATCTTTCCCGATGTCTGGTCTCGTTTAAATAGAGGACGGACGGGGGAGCTTGCCTGGTGTTGTGTTTAATGTCGGCCTGCTCGTGAACTAGCGTGTAGCTAGAGTAGGTTCCTTGGCTTCAACGTGGGTTTAATGGAGGCGTTTGAATGCGGCGAGGAGGCGTTTTCAACCAGGCGGACGGGGCCCTCAGCCAGCGCGCCACTTTAATGGTGAAGGCAGTGAGAGGTCGCGTCCGCCCTAAACCTGTTGGGGATCATTGGATGAAAATAAAGTAAAAACCTACGAAACACCCAAAAGATCCAAT
This sequence comes from Aegilops longissima, assembly GCA_021605205.1. Lineage (NCBI taxonomy): Eukaryota > Viridiplantae > Streptophyta > Magnoliopsida > Poales > Poaceae > Aegilops > Aegilops longissima. Next base: position 32,196 of record JAHIAM010000019.1, on the reverse strand, counting down.
CTAGGAGATGTACAACTATGAGAGGGGTGTGTGTCTACATACCCTTGTAGAACGAAAGTGTTAGCGCTATAACGCGGTTGATGTAGCTGTACTCTTCACGATCCAATCACGATCCAATCTGATCTAGTGCCGAACGGACGGCACCTCCGAGTTTAGCACACGTACAGCTCGGCAGCGTCCTCTCCTTCTTGATCTAGCAAGGGAGGGAGAGGAGTTAGATGAGATCTGAACCAACACGACAACGTTGGTGGTGGTGGCAATGAAACTTTGGCAGGGCTTCGCCAAGCGCTGACGGAACATGGAGGAGTAACGGGAGGGAGACGGGGCAAGCACCGAAGGGTTGGCTGCCCCCTGCGCCTCCCCACTATATATAGGGGTGAGGGAGGGGTGTGGCATCCCTAGCGCCCTTCCCAAGGCAGGGGCGGCGGCCAAGGGGGGAGGAGTGCCCTCCATGCCAAGTGGAGGCCCTCCTTCTTAGGGTTTCCCTTCCCCCATACGCATGGGCCTTGTAGGGCCTGGTGCCCCTGGTCCACTAAGTCCAAGGCGCCCCCCTACAGCCCATGCTAATGTATGGGACGTGGTGGGACCCCCCGAGGACTTCTGGACCCCTCTGGAACCTTTCGGCAGTTTCCCGGTACAATACCGAAAAACCCAGACTTTTTCCCGGAACCCCGACAACAACTTTTCATATATAAATCTTTATCTCCGGACCATTCCGGAGCTCCTCGTGACGTCCCGGATCCCATCCGGGACTCTGAACAACTTTTAGATTTTCCACTATTAATATCTCAATACTACCCTAGCGCTACTGAATGTTAAGCGTGCGACCCTACGGATTCGGGACATGCAGACATGACCGAGACTCCTCTCCGGCCAATAACCGATAGCGGGACCTGGATGCCCATATTGGTTCTTACATATTCAACAAAGATTTTTATCGGTTGAACCACGATGTCAAGGATTCAGTCAATCTCGTCTGCAATTCCCTTTGTCCGGCGATATGTTACTTGTCCGAGATTCGATCGTTGGTATCCCCGTACCTAGTTCAATCTCGTTACTGACAAGTCTCTTTACTCGTTCCATAATACAAGATCCTGTGACTAAACCCATTAGTCACATGAAGCTTCTTATGATGTTGTATTACCGAGAGGGCGCAGAGATATCTCTCCGTCACACGGAGCGACAAATCCCAGTCTCGATCCATGCCAACCTAACAGACACCTTCGGAGATACATGTAGAGCATTGAAAGAACATGCGATGCCCCCATGTTTGGTTTTGGTAATTGATGACAATCTCTATGGACTAATGGTTGCCTTGAGTTATATTTGAAGGTTTTGTCCATAGGCTTTTCTTGAAGTCCATGTGTTGGTTTCAAGGAGTTTATGAGTTGACCAAGGTGCTATTAAGGAATTATCCAAAGATTGGTCATGTGAGTGTTGAGCTTATTGCAAGCATGTATTGAAGAAGAAGATTATGTGATCATTCATGTTTACCTTCAAGACATCATCCAAATGAAGAGAGTTGGAAAGATTCAAGGTTGATCTAGCCTAAGTACAGAGAGTGATTCAAGTTGATCAACACACAAAGCGCACAAGTTGTACCGAGAGGGACCAAGTGTTCCCATGGTATGGTAAGCATTGTCCATTACGCTTTATGTACTAACCCATGATCTACGTGAGAGTTCTTTGTGGGGTTAGGTATGTTTCCATGGTCTTGCGTCAAGAGGAAGATCCCATACAACCCATGGAGGATGACATCAAGTGGTGATCGTCATCAAGTTTGCTGTGTGCAAGTTCAAGTGGAGCAACACGAAGAGTGGCTCACCCATAATGGAGTATGGGGGAGCAATCAAGTTTGAATCTTGCCATCCATTGTGGTGTCAATGGACTTGTGAAGATGTGCCGAAGAGTCGCTCACCCATAGTGGACTATGGGGGAGCAATCATCTAGTCTTCATCGAGCCAACGCAATCAAGAAAGGTGGTCCAACTTGAGGGAGTCAAGATCGTCTTTATCTAGCTCAAGTGGACCATGTGCAAGGCAAAGGTTTGCCCTTGATAGGTTTTCTATTTTACCGGTCTCGTGGTGGTAGTTGGGAGACCGGGTTATAGGATCGTTGCCGTACTATCAAGGGGGCTCTCAAGTTGGTAGCTTGATCGTATCGTTAGTAGAGAGCTCAAACCATTGCATCCTTGCATCATGTTTCCTTGTTCTTGTTTGGTTCTCTTTGTGAGTCTTAGAGCTTATGGTCATCTTGATGACAATCTTGAGTTCATCAGCGGAGTTCGCATCGTCTTCTATGATGTTTTCGTGTTGGAGGTTTTACCGGTCTTATCCTAGGAAGGGTTCTCACCATTTTCTTTTGGGCCTTTTCTCATTTGCTTCTTATTGATATTTCTATCAAGATTGTGTTAGCCCTTGTTGCTAGCTTTCCAACAAACTTGGTTTCATCGAATTCGGAGCTCGTATGCGAAAGTTGTGGCTGTTTTGATATTGCATGTTTTATATAGAGAGGTTGTACCGCCCCATAGAGAGGTTGTACCGGTTGACCGGTACAACCGGTGTTTGGAGCGGTTGTACAGCTCCAGAAATGGTCCGGAGGTTGTACCGGCAATGTACCGCTCTACCACCGGACTAGCTTCTGTTGTGGTGCGGTTGTTGGGCGGTTGTGGGCCGGTTGTTCCGCTTATTGCCTGTTACCGGTTGTACCGGTGCTCATAGCGGTTGTACCGCTCCTATGTCTTTCGCACATAACGGGCAGATTCGTGGGGACCTATTTAAGGGGGTCTTCTTCCCCAATGGTTCCCTATCTCTTGAGCTCGTTTTTTCCCCCATTGTTGACCTTCTTTGAGCTTGCTAACTCTCAATTCCTCCATGGATTCTTGCTAGTTTTTTAGGGAAAAGAGAGAGGAGATCTAGATCCACACTTCCACCAATCACTTTCTCCTCTATGTGAGGGAACCCTTGGATCTAGATCTTGGAGTTCTTTGTGTTCTCCTTCTTGTTCTTCCTCTTACTTTCCTCCCTAGCATTAGTTGCTTTGGTGGGATTTGAGAGAGAAGGACTTGGGTACTCTGTGTGCCCTTGCCATTGCATTTGTGCAACGGTTTGAGTTCTCCACGGTGATACGTGGAAGTTACAAGTTGAGAAGCTTATTACTCTTGGGTGCTTGGTGCCCTTGAGCTTGTTCCTCTTGGGTGCTTGGGCGCCCTAGTCGGTTGGTGGTGTTCGGAGCTCAATCATTGTGGTGTAAAGCTCCGGCAAGCATCGGGTCTCCAATTAGGTTGTGGAGATCGCCTCGAGCAATTTGACGGTTCGGTGACCGCCCCAAGGGTTGCCAAAGTGTACGGTTCGGTGACCACCCCAAGGGTTGCCATTTATGCGGGTTCGGTGACCTCCTCAAGGGTCCCTTAGTGGAATCACGACATCTTGCATTGTCGAGGGCGTGAGGAGATTCTGTGGCCCTAGTGGCTTCTTGGGAGCATTGTGCCTCCACACCGCTCCAAACGGAGATTAGCATCCGCAAGGGTGTGAACTTCGGGATACATCGTCGTCTCTGCGTGCCTCGGTTATCTCTTACCCGAGCCCCTTTACTTATGCGCTCTACTTTGTGATAACCATATTGTTCTTTGTCATATATCTTGCTATCACATAGTTACTTATATTGCTTAGCATAAGTTGTTGGTGCACATAGGTGAGCCTAGTTGTTTTAGGTTTTGTGCTTGACAAATTAACCGCTAGGTTTATTCCGCATTTTTTCAAGCCTATACCGTAATTATTTTAAAACGCCTATTCACCCCCCTCTAGGCGTCATCCTCGATCTTTCAATTGGTATCAGAGCCTCGTCTCTCTTTATTAGGCTTTACCGCCTAGAGAGTAAAGATGTCGACTAGAGGATTAGGATTCTCTGACACTCTTAGTTTCGATGGCACAAATTTTGATGTTTGGGTAATTCGCATGCTTAATCTCTTTAGGGTCATGGACCCTAATTTAGAGCGAATTGTAGATATGGGTTTTTCTCCTCCAAAGGATCCCCAAAGATTATCTTTAGAGGATGAGAAAAACTCTTATCTCAATGCTCAAGCTTCTAATGTGCTTTTTGATGCTTTGAGCATTGTAGTTATATTTCAACTCATGCCGTTCCGAGATGCTCATGAGTTGTGGACGAAGCTTAAAGATAAATATGGTGTGTCCAAGATTTGTGGGGATGATTGTTCTCCCTCCACCTCCGGTCGTATAGTCTTCTCAACTTCTTCTACTTCACCTACATGTGGTTTGCCACAAGGTAATGATATGGTGAGTAGTGTTGGTCATTGCAATGATGATAGTATGCTTATTGTGGATGATCCTTCATCACTATATTATTGCAATGCTCCTTCTTTGGGCTTTAACACTTTGAGCACTCCAAATGTTTCACTTGCTTGTGTTGATAGTCCTTGCATATCATGTAGAAATTGCTTGACTAAATCTCATGATGATATGCTTGCTATATCTTGTTGCCATGATAAAAATGCATGTATTTCCTCGAGTTGTTGTGCTAACAATGTAGATAAAACCCAACACTCTATGGAACAAGATGTGGTCTTGAATGGTGCTTCAAGGGATCCTATATCATCATCTATTGCATTTTGCCTTATGGCCAATGCTTCAAAGGTATCTCCCACTTTGAATCCCAATATATCTTGTGATGATATTGATGATGGCAAGAGTGATGATGATGTTGATTATGTTGAAGAGAGTGATGATGTTGCCTCCTTAAAATTTATGGGGGAAATGATTTTTAAAGCTCTTCTTAAGAATAAAATTGCTCGTTCCAACTTCATGGAAATCATGTCTATTGCTATTGAGGGCAAGAAATATATTGATGAGTTGGAATCTCGTCTTGAGGAGCATGAGGTTACCATTGATAAAATGGAAGGTCATGAGCGTGATTACGCTAATGAGATTGCGGACCTCTCTCAAGCTCTTGAACTTGAACAAACCACCAAGGAATCTCTTGAGGATACTTTTGCTCTAGAATTATCTAGAGTGAGGGAATCTCGTGATAGAGCTCTTGAGGTGGCCAATGATTTTGAAACTAAAAATGAGGAGCTTGAAGTTGTGCATGCTAAACTCCTTGAGGACTTTGAGCACCTCGAAAATGGCTCAAGGGTCATTAAGAGTGAGCTCATCAAACTCACCGAGTCTCATGCTCAACTTAAAGCTTCATATTCAAAAGAGCTTGCCAAGTTGTCTTCTCCTCTTGTTGCTAATGATGATGCTTGTGCTACTAACTCTATCTCTTGTGAAGCATCCATATTGAAGGAGAATGTTGAGCTAAGGGCTCAACTTGAGTTGCTATGTAGCAATTATGGGATGTTGGAAGAAAATCATGTAAGGCTCACAAGCTCTCATGATGATCTTCTAGTATCCCATAATGTGCTAAAGATAGCTCATGAGGCCATGCTTGCTAAGGTAACATCTAGTGAGCCTCATGTGGGTACTAGCACTACTTCTAGTCAAAATAGTATATTGCCATGTGCTAGTCCTTGTAATTCATCTACTCACAATGTTGGTACATCTTGTGATGAATTGCTTTCCTTGCCTTGTTGCTCTAACGATGAAGCTTATACTTCCTCTAGTACTTGTGTTGAGACTAACCGTGTAGAGGAAATCAAAGAGCTCAAGGCCCAAGTCACTTCTTTGAAGAAAGACTTGGAAAAGTGTCATGAAGGGAAATCCACACTCAACAATATCTTGAGTGTGCAAAAAAACCCCAATGACAAAGGTGGACTTGGATTCAACTCCAATAAGAAGAATAAGTCCAAGATGAACAAAAGGAAGGGCCAAGAACAAGTCAAGAATTCGGCCAAGATTGTTTGCTTCAAGTGCAAAGTAGAAGGGCATCATGTTAGATCTTGCCCATTGAAGAAGAAGGCCATTAGTGTCAAGCAACAAGGGAAGAGGGCACAAGTTCAATCACATGCTCAACCTCAAGTTGAAGAAAGGCCTCTTCCCAAGAAGACTCAAGTTAATGCTTCTCAAGTTGAGAAATCAAGTGAGAAGAAAGTGAAGAGTAGACGTTGCTACTTATGTCGTGAGAAAGGTCACCTCGCTTCTTCATGCACTAGTGGTAACTTATCCAACCCAATTATTATTGATGATATCTATTCTCTTGGGAAGGATAAGGTTGGCAATGTGTTTGCCAAGTTTGTTGGTACTCAAAGTGGTGTCAAGAAAAGAACCATTTGGGTTGCCAAGCCTATTGTGACTAACCTCTTAGGACCCAACTTGGTTGGGTACCAACAAGCTCAAACTTGATCAATAGGTGTTGTTGGAGGGCATTGGAGACTTGGCTACATTATGAAGAATTAAGGGGACTTCATCACTCTTATTGTCTCAAGCCAAGTCAATTGGTTTATCAAGTTTCTATCTTATATCCAATGTGCCTCCTTGCGGTAACTTGTACCTAAATTGTTTACATTGGAAGTTACTTTCCCCCATGCATGTGTTGGTTTTGTTCCTTGCATGTGTTTGTATATGTTGTGCTTCCAACTTGCTTATCTTGAGCAATCAAGTATGTGTGTGTTGGGTTGCACATCATGTACATGTGTGTCGTTCGTTGAGCCTTTGTGCATCTTGGTCATATCTTAGTTGGCTCTTGTGAGAGATTAATGGAATATCCCATTGTGGGGTGTGATGTGCTTTGTGCACCTCACAATCCTATGAATGTGTGTACATGAGTAATACTATCTAGTATTGATATTTCAAGATTATCTAGTCTCTAGGTGGTATATCTCTCATGAGAAATTCAAATTCTAAATTGTCCATTAATTATCTCTTGTTGGATCCTTTTAATTGCCTCTTGTCTATCTTTAATTGGTATCACATTATGGGGGAGTAATATGCTATGTGTGTACTACTAGCCTAGAAAATGTGTACATTTGAGATATTGTCACCTAGAATTGATATTGTAAATTATCTTGTTCCTAGGTGGCATGATAGCTCCACAAGTTGCAATTTGCTTGTGTTTGGCGTGAAGATGATGTCGGATATCCTTGCTATCTACCACCGGGAATTATTTCCAAATACTTCTTGTCTTTTGACAATTGGTACTCACTTATGTGTGGTAGAATTTATTGATCATCTTTACATTGGCTTTTATTTTTATTTTCCTTTTCTCTTGCCAAGGTTTTTGTCAACTCCCGTTGTCTTCCCTACCACTTGTGGATCTTGTTTGTTTCTCGTTCTTGTCTGGTGCTTTCTAGATATAGTGAAAGTGGTGATCCCACCTTGTGCATTTTGTATTCAAATGCAAATCCTATATAATGCACAACTCGTGGGGGAGCTATCCTATTTTCTTTAGAAAACTCTTCTTGTGATCCTTATCAAGTGTGTGTTGGTGGAAGGCAAGCCGTTTTCGTTTTGGTACTTTGTGCCATCATGAAACTTTGTTGAGAGCTTGATTTGTTTGGAACCATCCTCTCTTTGGGAGTTTGACATCTTTAGTTTAGTGTGTATCAATGGACATCTCATTCCTTGATGTATATTTAATGATATCTTCCAAGTGATGATTTCTCCATTTGGTATCCTTTTCACTTGGCATTTCTTTGTATTTTGGTATCGGTTCTTGAAAGTTTTGAGCATGCATATTTACTTCATGTATTCTATTTGGCTTGCTTTGTTTCATTGACTCAATATATAGGGGAAACTCCACCTAGTCTCAATTTGGATGAGATGTGCATGAAATTCATTTTCATATCTATATGCACATATTTATGTATAGTTTGTCCTATGTATTGGTGTTTCTAACTATTTGGTCCCGATGAGTTTGGGTACCATTTAGTTTGTGTTGTTCTTCTAGGAACATTTGGAGATGCATTGGATGCTCGGCTCACTCACAAGTAAGGTGTTGTCACCATGTGCATATTGGAGTCAAGCAAGGATGATCAATGAACTACTATCTACCTTCAATTGGTATCTACTACATCCTTCCAATGATATCTCGGTAACAAGTATCTATTCATGCTTTCTCCTCTTGTATTCAACCTTGTGTAGGTTGTATCTTGGCATGATATTCATTTCATATCTTGTGATACTTGTTTCCTTTCTCAAAGCATCCCAACGATGATCTCTTGTTTCTAGTTGTGATGCCTTTGATGGATGTGTGTTTGGACTTCATTTATATACAATAAGACCATATCTAGCCAAGTGCTATGCTTTCAAGCAAATATCTTATTGGTATATGTATGACTTCCTTTTGGATATCTCATTCCTTCTTGTTGTAACTATTTCGGGTGTACATCCTTCTTTGTAGATATATATCATCATGATTTCGTCTACCTAGAACATTATACACTTGAGAGAAATTACATCTCTAGATGATATCCTTTCTTCCACGTCCACCTTGTCTCTCTTTTGTTATTTCTTTGGTGGCTCCGTGAAAGCTTTTGCCTTGAGTGCGTGTCCTCTGTCGTTGCATCTTGTTGCACTCTTGTGTGGTGAAGATTATTTTCCTCTTGCTTATCTTTACGAGGTTTTGCCATCTTAATTGGTATCCCTCGTCTTGATGAGCCTCCCCTCGTCTATCTTCACCACGGGTTGTCACAAGCATAGGTTCTCTTTTGCTTATTAGTAAGCTTGTGAACCCATTTGCCAGTTGTGTGTGGGAATGATAGGCCTTGCACCGTGTGCCTCATTCTTTCAAGACTATGTTGATGCTTAATGCTCATCCTAATTTTAGTCTTCTCAAGTGCTTCGCCATGACTCACACACATCATTTTGGTTGAGCCTATTCTTAAGTTGCCTCTTTTACATGTTGCTCAACCATGTGCTTGTTGCAAGCGCTAGGCTTTGTTTCCTATATGCTCACCTGCCTTTGGATGTGAGTTTCTATTGATTTTGGGGAGCTATGATCCTATTTTGTGCACTTTGTATTCAAATACAAAATTCTTATGTGTGCACAAATCATGGGGAGCTTCTCTAGTTTGGTTAGAACACTCCTTTGCGCTTATCATAATGTATTTATTCTTGTGGCATGTAGGATCATTGGTCTAGTTGGTTCAATTGATATCCGTTGATTGCTTGCTTCAATTGGTATCTTCTGATTGCTTGTGTCTCTCTTTGTTATGTCTTTGTGGCATATCTTTCTGTTGCAATCTTTGTGACTCAATATAGTTTGTCTTCCTCCAAGTATTTACGGTTGGATATGTGTATTGCATTCCACTCTCTTGTTGAGAAATACACAATTTATGGAGGAACACATTTTATATTGGCCTTCTAAGCTTTTAGCCCATTTTGGCAATCGATGCCAATGGGGGAGAAGTTTCAGAGAGTTGTGTGGAGAAGTTTAGAGTTGTCTCCTCTTGCTTTGGTTTTGTTCCTTAGCATTTGCATCTCATTTGCATGCACTATTGGTTGTTGTATTGCATGGTGATGCATAATTCCTTATATAAACTCTCTTGAAAGTGATTGTCATCAATTACCAAAAAGGGGGAGATTGAAAGAACATGCGATGCCCCCATGTTTGGTTTTGGTAATTGATGACAATCTCTATGGACTAATGGTTGCCTTGAGTTATATTTGAAGGTTTTGTCCATAGGCTTTTCTTGAAGTCCATGTGTTGGTTTCAAGGAGTTTATGAGTTGACCAAGGTGCTATTAAGGAATTATCCAAAGATTGGTCATGTGAGTGTTGAGCTTATTGCAAGCATGTCTTGAAGAAGAAGATTATGTGATCATTCATGTTTACCTTCAAGACATCATCCAAATGAAGAGAGTTGGAAAGATTCAAGGTTGATCTAGCCTAAGTACAGAGAGTGATTCAAGTTGATCAACACACAAAGCGCACAAGTTGTACCGAGAGGGACCAAGTGTTCCCATGGTATGGTAAGCATTGTCCATTACGCTTTGTGTACTAACCCATGGTCTACGTGAGAGTTCTTTGTGGGGTTAGGTATGTTTCCATGGTCTTGCGTCAAGAGGAAGATCCCATACAACCCATGGAGGATGACATCAAGTGGTGATCGTCATCAAGTTTGCTGTGTGCAAGTTCAAGTGGAGCAACACGAAGAGTGGTTCACCCATAATGGAGTATGGGGGAGCAATCAAGTTTGAATCTTGCCATCCATTGTGGTGTCAATGGACTTGTGAAGATGTGCCGAAGAGTCGCTCACCCATAGTGGACTACGGGGGAGCAATCATCTAGTCTTCATCGAGCCAACGCAATCAAGAAAGGTGGTCCAACTTGAGGGAGTCAAGATCGTCTTCATCTAGCTCAAGTGTACCATGTGCAAGGCAAAGGTTTGCCCTTGATAGGTTTTCTATTTTACCGGTCTCGTGGTGGTAGTTGGGAGACCGGGTTATAGGATCGTTTGCCGTACTATCAAGGGGGGCTCTCAAGTTGGTAGCTTGATCGTATCGTTAGTAGAGATCTCAAACCATTGCATCCTTGCATCATGTTTCCTTGTTCTTGTTTGGTTCTCTTTGTGAGTCTTAGAGCTTATGGTCATCTTGATGACAAGCTTGAGTTCATCAGCGGAGTTCGCATGCGTCTTCTATGATGTTTTCGGTGTTGGAGGTTTTACCGGTCTTATCCTAGGAAGGGTTCTCACCATTTTCTTTTGGGCCTTTTCTCATTTGCTTCTTATTAATATTTCTATCAAGATTGTGTTAGCCCTTGTTTCTAGCTTTCCAACAAACTTGGTTTCATCGAATTCGGAGCTCGTATGCAAAAGTTGTGGCTGTTTTGATATTGCTGTTTTACATAGAGAGGTTGTACCGCCCATAGAGAGGTTGTACCGGTTGACCGGTACAACCGGTGTTTGAGCGGTTGTACCGCTCGAAAATGGTCGGAGGTTGTACCGGCCATGTACCGCTCTACCACCGGACTAGCTTCTGTTGTGGTGCGGTTGTTGGGCGGTTGTGGGCCGGTTGTTCCGCTTATTGCCTGTTACCGGTTGTACCAGTGCTCATAGCGGTTCTACCGCTCCTATGTCTTTCGCACATAACGGGCAGATTCGTGGGGACCTATTTAAGGGGGTCTTCTTCCCCAATGGTGTTGGGTAACGTAGTAATTTCAAAAAATTTCCTACGAACACGCAAGAACATGGTGATGGCATAGCAACGAGAGGGGAGAGTATCCGTCCACGTACCCTCGTAGACCGAAAGCGGAAGCGTTATATCAACGCGGTTGATGTAGTCGTACGTCTTCACGATCCGACCGATCCAAGCACCGTTACTCCGGCACCTCCGAGTTCTTAGCACACGTTCAGCTCGATGACGATCCCCGGGCTCCGATCCAGCAAAGCGTCGGGGAGGAGTTCCGTCGACGACGGCGTGGTGGCGATCTTGATGTTCTACCGTCGCGAGGCTTCGCCTAAGCACTGCTACAATATGACCGAGGTGGAATATGGTGGAGGGGGCACCGCTGCACGGCTAAGGCGATCACGAAGATCAACTTGTGTGTTCTAGGGTGCCCCTGCCCCAGATATAAAGGAGCAAGGGAGGGCGGCCGGCCCTTGGGGCGCCTCAAGGGAGGGGGAGTCCTCCTCCTAGTAGGAGTAGGACTCCCTTTCCTAGTCCTACTAGGAAGAGGGAAGGGGAAGGAAAGAGAGGAGAGGGAGAGAGAAGGGGCGCCCCCCTCCTAGTCCAGTCGGACTCCCGTGGGGGCGCGCCACCTCCTGGTGCAGCCCTCTCTCTCCCTCTTGGCCCAATAAGGCCCATAACTTCCCGGGGTTCGGTAACCCTCCGGCACTCCGTTTTCTCCGAAACTTCCGGAACCTTTCCGTGTCCGAATATAACCATACAGTATATCAATCTTTATGTCTCGACCATTTGAGACTCCTCGTCATGTCCGTGATCATATCCGGACTCCGAACTCCTTGGTACATCAAAATACATAAACTCATAATATAACCGTCATTGAAACCTTAAGCGTGCGGACCCTACGGTTCGAGAACTATGTAGACATGACCTAGAACCATTCTCGGTCAATAACCAATAGCGGAACCTGGATGCCCATATTGGTTCCTACATATTCTCGAAGATATTTATCGGTCAAACCGCATAACAACATCGTTGTTCCCTTTGTCATCGGTATGTTACTTACCCGAGATTCGATCGTCGGTATCCAATACCTAGTTTAATCTCGTTCGGAAAGTCTCTTTACTCGTTCCGTAATACATCATCTCACAACTAACTCATTAGTTGCAATGCTTGCAAGGCTTATGTGATGTGTATTACCGAGAAGGCCTAGAGATACCTCTCCGACAATCGGAGTGACAAATCCTAATCTTGATTCATGCCAACTCAACATATACTTTCGGAGACACTTGTAGAGTACCTTTATAATCACCCGATTCGTTGTGACGTTTGGTAGCACACAAAGTGTTCCTCACAGTAAAGGAGTTGCATAATCTCATAGTTGCAGGAACTTTGTATAAGCCATGAAGATAGCATAAGCAATATACTAAGCGATCAAGTGCTAAGCTAATGAAATGGGTCATGTCAATCACATCATTCTCCTAATGATGTGATCCCATTAATCAAATGACAACACATGTCTATGGTTAGGAAACATAACCATCTTGATTAATGAGCTAGTCTAGTAGAGGCATACTAGTGACTATCTGTTTGTCTATGTATTCACACATGTATTATGTTTCCGGTTAATACAATTCTAGCATGAATAATAAACATTTATCATGATATAAGGAAATAAATAATAACTTTATTATTGCCTCTAGGGCATATTTCCTTGAGTCTCCCACTTGCACTAGAGTCAATGATCTAGATTACACAAGAATGATTCTAACACCCATGGAGTCTTGGTGCTGATCATGTTTTGCTCGTGGAAGAGGCTTAGTCAGCGGGTCTGCAACATTCAGATCCGTATGTATTTTGCAAATCTCTATGTCTCCCACTTGGACTTGGTCCCGAATGGAATTGAAGCGTCTTTTGATATGCTTGGTCCTCTTGTGAAATCTGGATTACTTTGCCAAGGCAATTGCACCATATTGTCACGAGAAGATCTTCATTGGTCCCGATGCACTAGGTATGACACCTAGATCGAAATGAACTCTTTCATCCAGACTCCTTCATTCGCTGCTTCCAAGCAGCTATGTACTCCGCTTCACATGTAGATCCCGCCACGGCGCTTTGTTTAGAACTGCACCAACCGACAGCTCCACCGTTTAATAAAAATACGTATCCGGTTTGCGATTTAGAATCGTCCGGATCGGTGTCAAAGCTTCGCATCGGCGTAACCATTTACGACTAGCTCTTTGTCACCTCCATATCGAGAAACATATCCTTAGTCCTTTTCGGTATTTCAGGATGTTCTTGACCGCTGTCCAATGATCCACTCTGGATTACTTTGGTACCTTCCTGCCAAGCTTACAGCTAAGCATCGTCAGTGTCGGTACACAGCATTGCATACATGATAGAGCCTATGGCTGAAGCATAGGAACATTTTCATTTTCTCTCTATCTTCTGCTGTGGTCGGGCATTGAGTCGACTCAATCTTACACCTTGTACTACGGTAAAAACCTTTCTTTGCTGATCCATTTTGAACTTCTTCAAAACTTTATCAAGGTATGTGCTTTGTGAAAGTCCTATTAAGCGTCTTGATCTATCTCTATAGATCTTGATGCCCAATATGTAAGCAGCTTCACGAGGTCTTTCATTGAAAAACTTTTATTCAAGTATCCTTTTATGCTATTCAGAAATTCTATATCATTTCCAATCAACAATATGTCGTCTACATATAATATCGAAATGCTCTGAGCTCCCACTCACTTTCTTGTAAATACAGCTTCTCCAAAAGTCTCAGATAAAACCATATGCTTTGATCACACTATCAAAGCGTTTATTCCAACTCCGAGAGGCTTGCACTGACCATAAATTGATCGTTGGAGCTTGCACACTTTGTTAGCACCCTTTGGATCAACAAAACCTTCTGGTTGCATCATATACAACTCTTCTTCTAGAAATCCATTCAAGAATGCAGTTTTACATCCATTTGCCAAATTTCATAATCATAAAATGCGGCAATTGCTAACATGATTCGGACGGACTTAAGCATCGCTTCGGTGAGAAAGTCTCATCGTAGTCAACCCCTTGAACTTGTCGAAAACCTTTTGCAACAAGTCGAGCTTTGTAGACGCTTACATTACCATCAGCGTCGATCTTCTTCTTAAAGATCCATTTATTCTCAATAGCTTGCCGATCATCGGGCAAGTCTACCAAAGTCCATACTTTGTTCTCATACATGGATCCCATCTCAGATTTCATGGCTTCAAGCCATTTTATGGAATCTGGGCTCACCATCGCTTCTTCATAGTTCGTAGGTTCACCATGATCTAGTAGCATGACTTCCGAATAGGATTACCGTACCACTCAGTGCGGATTTTATTCTGGTTGATCTCTGATTCAGTGACAACTTGATCTAAAGTTTCATGATCTTCATCATTATCTTCCTCACTAACTGGTGTAGGTGTTACGAAACTGATTTACGTGACGAACTACTTTCAATAAGGGAGCTGGTACTATTACCTCATCAAGTTCCACTTTCCTCCCACTCACTTCTTTCGAGAGAAACTCCTTCTCTAGAAAGGATCCATTTTAACAACGAATGTCTTGCCTTCGGATCTGTGATAGAAGGTATACCCAATTGTCTCCTTTGGGTATCCTATGAAGACACATTTTCCGATTTGGGTTCAAGCTTATCTGGTTGAAGTTTCTTCACATAAGCATCGCAACCCCAAACTTTCGAAACGACAACTTTGGTTTCTTGCTAAACCATAGTTCATAAGGCGTCGTCTCAACGGATTTTGACGGTGTCCTATTTAACGTGAATCGGCCGTCTCAAGAGCATAACCCCAAAATGATAGCGGTAAATCTGTAAGAGACATCATAGATCGCACCATATCCAGTAAAGTGCGATTACGACGTTCGGACACACCATTGCGTTGTGGTGTTCCGGGTGGCGTGAGTTGCGAAACTATTCCGCATTGTTTCAAATGTAGACCAAACTCAGTAACTCAAATATTCGCCTCCACGATCAGATCGTAGAAACTTTATTTTCTTATTACGATGATTTTCAACTTCACTCTGAAATTCTTTGAACTTTTCAAATGTTTCAGACTTATGTTTCATTAAGTAGATATACCCATATCTGCTTAAATCATCTGTGAAGGTGAGAAAATAACGATATCCGCCACGAGCTTCAACATTCATCGGACCACATACATCTGTATGTATGATTTCCAACAAATCTGTTGCTCTCTCCATAGTACCGGAGAACGGGGTTTTAGTCATCTTGCCCATGAGGCACGGTTCGCAAGTGCCAAGTGATTCATAATCAAGTGACTCCAAAAGTCCATCAGCATGGAGTTTCTTCATGCGCTTTATACCGATATGACCTAAACGGCGATGCCACAAATAAGTTGCACTATCATTATCAACTCTGCATCTTTTGGTTTCAACATTATGAATATGTGTATCACTACTATCGAGATTTATTAAAATAGACCACTCTTCAAGGGTGCATGACCATAAAAGATATTATTCATATAAATAGAACAACCATTATTCTCTGATTTAAATGAATAACCGTCTCGCATCAAACAAGATCCAGATATAATGTTCATGCTCAACGCGGCACCAAATAACAATTATTCAGGTCTAAAACTAATCCCGAAGGTAGATGTAGAGGTAGCGTGCCGATTGCGATCACATCGACTTTGGAACCATTTCCCACGCGCATCGTCACCTCGTCCTTTGCCGGTGTTAAGCAATCCGTAGTCCTGTTTGAGTTGCAAATATTAGCAATGAAACCAGTATCAAATACCAGTACTCTTGTGAGCTCTAGTAAGGTACACATCAATAACATGTATATCACATATACCTTTGTTCACCTTGCCATCCTTCTTATCCGCCAAATACTTGGGGCAGTTCCGCTTCGGTGACCGATCACGCTTGCGAGAAGCACTCGGTTTCAGGTTTAGGTCCAGACTTGGGTTTCTTCTCCGATCAGAACTTGTTTGCTGTTCTTCTTGAAGTTCCCTTCTTCTTCCCTTTGCCTTTCTTCTTGAAACTAGTGGTCTTATTGACCATCAACACTTGATGCTCCTTCTTGATTTCTACCTCCGCAGCCTTTAGCATTGCGAAGAGCTCGAGCATAGTCTTTACTAACCCTTGCATATTATAGTTCATCACGAAGCCTTTGTAGCTTGGTGGCGGTGATTGAAGAATTTCATCAATGACACAATCATCCGGAAGATTAACTCCCAGTTGATTCAAGTGATTGTAATACCCGGACATTTTGAGTATGTGCTCACCGACGAACTATTCTCCTCCATCTTGCAGCTATAGAACTTATTGGAGACTTCATATCTCTCAATCCGGGCATTACTGTTGAAATATCAACTTCAACTCTGGAACATCTCATATGCTCCATGACGTTCAAAACGTCGTTGAAGACCCGGTTCTAAGCCGTAAAGCATGGCACACTGAACTATGGAGTAGTCATCAGCTTTGCTCTGCGGACGTTCTTAACGTCGTCGGTTACATCAAGAAGAGGCACTGCACCTAGCGGTGCATCCAGGCGTAACTCTTACGTGCAGCAATGAGGATAATCCTCGAGTTACGGACCCAGTCCGTGTAATTGCTACCATCATCTTTCAACTTTGCTTTCTCAAGGAACGCATTAAAATTCAACGGAACAACAGCACGAGCCATCTATCTACAGTAAACATAGACAAGCAAAATACTATCGGTACTAAGTTCATGATAAATTTAAGTTCAATTAATCATATTACTTAAGAACTCCCACTTAGACAGACATCTCTCTAGTCATCTAAGTGATCACGTGATCCAAATCAACTAAACCAAAACCGATCATCACGTGAGATGGAGTAGTTTTCAATGGTGAACATCTTATGTTGATCATATCTACTATATGATTCACGCTTTCGACCTTTCGGTCTCCGTGTTCCGAGGCCATATCTGCATATGCTAGGCTCGTCAAGTATAACCTGAGTATTCTGCGTGTGCAAAACTGGCTTACACCCGTTGTAGATGGGCGTAGAGGTTATCACACCGATCATCACGTGGTGTCTCGACACGACGAACTTTGGCAGCGGTGCATACTCAGGAGAACACTACTTGATAATTTTAGTGAGAGATCATCTTATAATGCTACCGTCAATCAAAGCAAGATAAGATGCATAAAGGATAAACATCACATGCAATCAATATAAGTGATATGATATGGCCATCATCATCTTGTGCTTGTGATCTCCATCTCCGAAGCACCGTCATGATCACCATTGTCACCGGTAGCGACACCTTGATCTCCATCGTAGCATCGTTGTCGTTTAGCCAACTATTGCCTCTCGACTATCGCTACCGCTTAGTGATAAAGTAAAGCAATTACATGGCGTTTGCATTTCATACAATAAGCGACAACCATATGGCTCCTGCCGATTGCCGATAACTTCGGTTACAAAACATGATCATCTCATACAATAAAATATAGCATCACGTCTTGACCATATCACATCACAACATGCCCTGCAAAAACAAGTTAGGCGTCCTCTACTTTGTTGTTGCAAGTTTTACGTGGCTGCTACGGGCTGAGCAAGAACCGTTCTTACCTCGCATCAAAACCACAGCGATAGTTTGTCAAGTTGGTGCTGTTTTAACCTTCGCAAGGACCGGGCGTAGCCACACTCGGTTCAACTAAAGTGAGAGAGATGACACCGCCACCACCTTTAAGCAACTAGTGCTCGTGGCGGTGAAACCAGTCTCGCGTAAGCGTCTGGCGTAATGTCGGTCCGGGCCGCTTCATCTCACAATACCGCCCGAACCAAAGTATGACATGCTGGTAAGCGGTATGACTTATATCGCCCACAACTCACTTGTGTTCTACTCGTGCATATGACATCAACGCATAAAACCAGGCTCGGATGCCATCATGGGTAACGTAGTAATTTCAAAAATTTCCTCACGAACACGCAAGACCATGGTGATGGCATAGCAACGAGAGGGAGATATCCGTCCACGTACCCTCGTGAGACCGAAGCGAAGCGTTATATCAGCGCTGTTGATGTAGTCGTGCGTCTTCACGATCCGACCGATCCAAGCACCGTTACTCGGCACCTCCGAGTTCTTAGCACACGTTCAGCTCGATGGCGATCCCGGGCTCCGATCCAGCAAAGCGTCGGGAGGAGTTCCGTCGACGACGGCGTGGTGGCGATCTTGATGTTCTACCGTCGCAGGCTTCGCCTAAGCACTGCTACAATATGACCGAGGTGGAATATGGTGGAGGGGGCACCGCACACGGCTAAGGAACGATCACGAAGATCAACTTGTGTGTTCTAGGGTGCCCCCCTTTGTATATAAAGGAGCAAGGGGAGGGCGGCCGCCCTTGGGCGCGCTAGGGGGGGAGTCCTCCTCCTAGTAGGAGTAGGACTCCCTTCCTAGTCCTACTAGGAAGAGGGAAGGGGAAGGAAGAGAGGGAGAGGAGAGAGGGAAGGGGCCGCCCCCCTCCTAGTCAGTCGGACTCCCCATGGGGGCGCGCCACCTCCTGGTGCAGCCCTCTCTCCCTCTTGGCCCAATAAGGCCCATAACTTCCCGGGGTTCCGTAACCCCTCCGCACTCCGTTTTCTCTGAAACTTCCGGAACCTTTCCGTGTCCGAATATAACCATCAATATATCAATCATTATGTCTCGACCATTTGAGACTCCTCGTCATGTCCGTGATCATATCCGGACTCAACTCCTTGGTACATCAAAATACATAAACTCATAATATAACCGCATTGAAACCTTAAGCGTGGGACCCTACGGTTCGAGAACTATGTAGACATGACCTAGAACCATTCTCGGTCAATAACCAATAGCGGAACCTGGATGTCCATATTGGTTCCTACATATTCTACGAAGATCTTTATCGGTCAAACCGCATAACAACATACGTTGTTCCCTTTGTCATCGTTATGTTACTTACCCGAGATTCGATCGTCGGTATCCAATACCTAGTTTAATCTCGTTACCGGAAAGTCTCTTTACTCGTTCCGTAATACATCATCTCACAACTAACTCATTAGTTGCAATGCTTGCAAGGCTTATGTGATGTGTATTACCGAGAAGGCCTAGAGATACCTCTCCGACAATCGGAGTGACAAATCCTAATCTTGATTCATGCCAACTCAACATATACTTTCGGAGACACTTGTAGAGTACCTTTATAATCACCCGATTCGTTGTGACGTTTGGTAGCACACAAAGTGTTCCTCCGTAAACAGGAGTTGCATAATCTCATAGTTGCAGGAACTTTGTATAAGCCATGAAGATAGCATAAGCAATATACTAAGCGATCAAGTGCTAAGCTAATGAAATGGGTCATGTCAATCACATCATTCTCCTAATGATGTGATCCCATTAATCAAATGACAACACATGTCTATGGTTAGGAAACATAACCATCTTCGATTAATGAGCTAGTCTAGTAGAGGCATACTAGTGACTATCTGTTTGTCTATGTATTCACACATGTATTATGTTTCCGGTTAATACAATTCTAGCATGAATAATAAACATTTATCATGATATAAGGAAATAAATAATAACTTTATTATTGCCTCTAGGGCATATTTCCTTCAAATGGTTCCCTATCTCTTGAGCTCGTTTTTGCCCCCACTGTTGACCTTCTTTGCGCTTGCTAACTCTCAATTCCCCCATGGATTCTTGCTAGTTTTTTAGGGAAAAGAGAGAGGAGATCTAGATCCACACTTCCACCAATCACTTTCTCCTCTATGTGAGGGGAACCCCTTGGATCTAGATCTTGGAGTTCTTTGTGTTCTCCTTCTTGTTCTTCCTCTTACTTTCCTCCCTAGCATTAGTTGCTTTGGTGGGATTTGAGAGAGAAGGACTTGGGTACTCTGTGTGCCCTTGCCATTGCATTTGTGCATCGATTTGAGTTCTCCACGGTGATACGTGGAAGTTACAAGTTGAGAAGCTTATTACTCTTGGGTGCTTGGTGCCCTTGAGCTTGTTCCTCTTGGGTGCTTGGGCGCCCTAGTCGGTTGGTGGTGTCCGGAGCTCAATCATTGTGGTGTAAAGCTCCGGGCAAGCGTCGGGGTCTCCAATTAGGTTGTGGAGATCGCCTGAGCAATTTGACGAGTTCCGTGACCGCCCCAAGGGTTGCCAAAGTGTACGGGTTCGGTGACCGCCCCAAGGGTTGCCATTTGTACAGGTTCGGTGACCGCCTCAAGGGTCCCTTAGTGGAATCACGGCATCTTGCATTGTGCGAGGGCGTGAGGAGATTACGGTGGCCCTAGTGGCTTCTTGGGGAGCATTGTGCCTCCACACCGCTCCAAACGGAGATTAGCATCCGCAAGGGTGTGAACTTCAGGATACATCGTCGTCTCTGCGTGCCTCGGTTATCTCTTACCCGAGCCCCTTTACTTATGCACTCTACTTTGTGATAACCATATTGTTCTTTGTCATATATCTTGCTATCACATAGTTACTTATATTGCTTAGCATAAGTTGTTGGTGCACATAGGTGAGCCTAGTTGTTTTAGGTTTTGTGCTTGACAAATTAACCGCTAGGTTTATTCCGCATTTGTTCAAGCCTATACCGTAATTATTTTAAAACGCCTATTCACCCCCCCCCCCTCTAGGCGTCATCCTCGATCTTTCAAGCATCTTTATGATCACCCAGTATGGAAGTGGCGCTTGATAGCACACATAGTATTCCTCCAGTATCCGGGAGTTACACGATTTCATGGTCGAAGGAACAGATACTTGACACGAAGAAAGCTATAGCAAATAACTTAATCGATCGGATTCTAAGCTTACGGTAGGGTCTAGTCCATCACATCATTCTCCTAATGATGTGATCCCGTTATCAAATGACAACTCCTATCTATGATTAGGAAACCTCAACCATATTTGATCAACGAGCTAGTCTAGTAGAGGCATACTAGGGACACGATGTAGTTTATGTATTCACACATGTATTTAAGTTTCCGGTCAATACAATTCTAGCATGAATAATAAACAGTTATCATGAACAGGAAATATGATAATAACTATTTTATTATTTCCTCTAGGGCATATTTCCAACAAAGCCGCCTTCAATGTGGAGCGGCACGCTCTACAGCGGCATGAGTGCGGACAGTTGGCGCCGAGCAGGAACCACGAGCGGGAGGGGGGAGGTTGGTGGGCCAGGGCGCTCAGAAGAAGGTTTGGGATTGGTACAAACTCACATAAATCACCTGCACATTTTGTCTCCGATTTGCGGCAGAAAATGCATCAGGACCCTTCCACGGACCGATACATGCACGCGTTGAATGGCTTCTACGGTCTGGACAGCACAGTCCGGACGATTGCGGGAGGTTTGAGGGTCAGTGACGGAAGCAATCCAACACAAATGTATCGGTCCGCTGCGCGGTCCGGACGCATTTTCTTCGGCAAACCGGAGGGGGCTTTGCGGCAGTCCGAACCGATCCTACGCCCGCTTCTAACCGCCCTGACCCATTCAAAACCCTCCTCCCGCGCCCGCACGCGTTCAAGCCCGGCGCCAGCTGCCCGCATTCTCACTGGCGCTGGCATTGAAGCGGCTCTCTGGCTGGGGCGCCGCTTGCGACACGTCCCTATTGTCTGCGCCTGTTTAATGCTTGAGACGCGTGATTGGACAAGACGGGACAAATATCTACCATGAGTGTTCAACGCCCCATTTGTCCGTATGGCGCCATTAAATTGGCTCGCCGGTCATGAAGTCCACTCTTGTGTCGTGCATTGACGCACCCGGACACCTCGCCCCACCAGAATCCACTATTTAAAGGCGTCCACCACACCCGACTCTTCTCACCACAACACAAGCCGCTCCCCATCGTCCTCTCTTGCACTGCATCCGCCACCACTGCAGGCGCGAAGATATGTGGGAGAGCCTTTCCACAGAGATGAATCACGTCGTGGCCGCCCTTGCTGCCGCCTGGCAGAGCCGCTGTGCTAGGCGGATCAAGGCATGCTTGTCAACCAGCTCGCCCGAGGTCTTCGATGACTAGGATTACACCACGATGGAGATAGGCTCCGACGACACCATCCCGGCTCCCGCGCCTCATGTGCTGGCTTCACTATCGAGTAGGCGCACGCGCATTACAACGCCGCCATGGCGGAGCTGCAGCCTGTGCCGACACCTTTTGTCGGTGTTCGAGCACAACCTGTTCCTCTTGAATTAGTACCGGCTGACGGTGGGCAAGATCAATGGCGAGCACGTGAGCAAGCAGGCCATGGCGGCCATGGCCACGGTGAACCCCAACTTCGTCGCAGAGCAGTGTGCTATCTAAGATGTCGTCCACGCTGAAGCCGTCACTCGATAGGAAGCGGATCCGCGGAGGCCCAGACGTAGGTGATCGTGGAGGAACAACTACCAATCTAATTGACCATCACTAGGTGCCCACCGGAGACTCAAGCATGAGTCACAGTGGGTGGCCGGTTTTCCGGATCATGCATATATGTAGGCCGCCACGTCTGATTCGACTGCCACTACGTGATTAGGGCAACTCCAATGGGCCGACCCAGTTCATCTCCGTGTGTCCGTTCGGGTAAAAACGAACCAAAGCATCGGCCCAACGCGCCGACCCAAACCCAAAACACGTCCGCTCAGTGTCCGTGTAGACACATTTCAGGCCCAAATTTGCGCCTGGGTTCCGTCCAAGCGGACACGAAACGGACACACCGCACACACTCTCGGTGTCCATCGCGGCCCCACCTGCCGGCTGCGCAACCACCACATGTGGTCTTAGTCAATGCTCTAACTCGATCCCGCATGGCAGTGCGTGGAAGCGTCGGCTCCTTGTCCTTTTTAATGCAAGCGTGCGGGGGCACGCCCTCATCCACTTCCCTTCCCCCATCCAACATCTGGCCACACATTCTTCCTCAGCGGCGACCAAAAACCCTAGCCAGCCAACCATGGGCTTCTTCAGCAGGAAGGGGATGGAGAAGTTCAGCGCCGGTGCGAGCTCTTCCCAGGCGCCTCCTCCCCCTCTGTCGCCGGCTCGACGTGGCACGCCACCCGGGAGCGGGAGCGACTGTACATACCAGACCACCAGGCGCGGTGGCATTGACAGTACCGCCGCCCCATGCGATATCCATATGTCAACGTGCCGCACGGCTGGCATCTATACTCGCAACAGATCCCCATTCTGGTGGTGCCGCACTCGGCACGGGCGCACGTCGAGGAGGTTCGCTGGCGCCGCGAGCTCCTTACACTGGAGAAGTGCGCGATGCAGACTCCCCTAACAAGGAGAGTTGGTTTGCTTTCTAGCACGAGGAGGACCACCGCTGTGGCGTCCACGTCAACCACACCGTTTCCCCGCCGCCCCAGAGGTCTTGCCGATGCAGGGGAGGTGGAGGCGAAGTCGGCGTACCAAGCCGCGCTCGAGGCGGCCTTGCAATGCGCGCTCTAGGAGAGCCGACTGGAGGAGGACGCGCATTGGGATGGCCTGGAGCAGGCCCTCGCCCTGTCGGCGGCGGGGGACTTAGTCCACACTCCCCTATTCGCTCCGCCTCCGCCATCGCCTTTTGTCGAGCCCAAGGCCGAGCGCGTTCGGGTAGGCTGGGCCGCCCCCGCCTTCATTAACCTCACCGGCAACAACGGTAAAGGCAAGGACAAGGCCGACGTCTAGGGCAGCGAACTGGCGCGGAGCTTTTATTTTAATATATAAGTGTACTTTGGCCGGTGATTGACCGGCCTTTTATGTTTAATTATGTTAAATTAAGTTTATTTCGGTCCCGTGATTTTTTACATTTGCGCTATATGAATGTTTGGCGTCCGTTGGACGCGCCCACCGATAAAAAGTTAGACGCCCCGTTCAACCGATCCAAACGAATAAAAAGTAAACAAAACGTGTGTCCATTCGGATGGTCGCCTTGGACTTGCCCTTAGGCCATCTCCACCGCTAGACCCCATCCGGACGTCCGCTCGCGTCCGTTTGGTGTGCGATTCGGCGGACGTCCGGGGCAGACAGGCGTATGGGGCATTCGCACCCACCGTGCACAAGCCGTCCCGACCCCAAAACGGACGCGTCCTTCCCGGAGCAACTCTGCCTCGCCACCGTCCCGAGCTCCGCCGCCGCGTGCGCCTTGCCGCCGCCCGCCGCGCGCACTCCACGCCGCACCGAGAGCTCGTCGTGCCCCGAGCTTGCTGCCGCACCGCCACGCGCGCACCACGGAGCCCCGCCCGCTTCCTGCCGTGCGTGCCCGCACCAGCGCCTCGCCAGCCGGGCTGGCCAGCGGCGCCCAGCGCCTCGCCGACCCAGGCTGGCCAGCGCCTCGCCGGCGGGCTGGCTGCGCCAGCCCCGCGCCGCCGAGCTGGCCACCGCCGCCCAGCGCCTCGCCGGTCGGGCTGGCTTGCGCCGCGCCCAGCGTCGGCCGGGCTAGCTAGCGCCGCCCAGCCTTCGCGCCCGGCGGTTGGCTCGGGCGCGCCCGCGCCGCAACCCTGACACGCCCGCGCCACCCCGCCCCGTCCTTGCTGCTCGCCGGAGCGTGCAATCACTGATTTGTGGGCCAGAGAACGGACAAGAGCGGACGAAGCGGACGAGAGCAACGAGCGAAAGTGTGCGTTTCATGTCCGTCTAACCCCATTTGTAGCGCAAGTTTGGTCCAGGCTTGAGGTCGGGAGGATAAAAAATGGACACCAGCTGAGAACTTTGTTCGTTTGGGTACACCCGCTGGGTTGTATTTTACCTCAAACGGATCAAAGCGAACAATTCGGGGTCGCGCGGTGGAGATGGGTCTTAGGCCAACTCCACCGCGCGACCCTATCATGTCCGCCCCCGTCCGTTTGGGGTAAAAGGGACAAAAGAGGCGGCCCAGTGCGCGACCTCAAACGGACAAATGTACGGATTCCGTCCGTTTTTTACCCATCCCCGGCGCAAACTTGCGCTTGGTTTGGGGTGAAACGGACGCGCGCGGACGGCCGCGACGCACGCCTTGTCCCCCCCGCCCGCCTGTCGGGGACACTAGCCGTCCCTCCGCTCCCAACGCTTCACCCTCTCTCCCCGCCCCGCCCCGCTGCCGGCGCCGCCCCTAATCTCCGGCCGCCTCCTCACCACGCAGCCCCCCGCCGTCCATACCAAACCACGTCTCGACATGGCCGCCACCACGCCCGCGCTTTCGCCGTAGTTTTGGTCGTCTATCGGGAGAGGTTTGGCCGTCGCCGTCCTTGCCGGTGGCGGACGGGACACTGCTATCGCAGCGACGGACCACGGCGGCCGAGGCAGATTCCGACGAGAGCTCCAGGCGGCGATGGCCGGCCGCAACCACCCCGCTGCGTCGAGGTGATCACGCGGCCTCTTCGCCACCACGACCGCAAGGTGTTCGACCTTTGCCATCAAAGGTATGGGCGGTGGAGACGAGTTTTCTTTCATCACTTCCTTTGTTCGTCGGACGATTCGTCGTCGGATGATCAAGATCTTAATAGTGCTGCCTGGTCGCTCACGACCATATTCAATGGCAGCTTCCTCGATGCGGGGTCACTCCACGGCGTGCTCCCAACCTGAATCGCAACAGGAGAGAGGCCACGCCCTGCTTTATGCCGATTACTTTGCCAACACCCCACTCTTCAAGCCGGATAAATTTTGTCGCCGTTTTCATATGGCAAGGCATCTGTTCAATCGTATCCGAGAGGGAGTGGTTGCTCATGACCCATACTTCGGGTGCAAGACGGATGCCCTTGGCAAGCTTGGATTCTCCTCTTACCAGAAATGCACCGCGGCTATCCGCATGCTTGCATATGGTATTCCAGGCGATCTGGTGGATGAGTATGTGCGTATGAGCGAGACAACATGTCTGATGTCAATGTATAAGTTTTGCCAGGCTGTGATCGAGGTGTTTGGCCCAGAGTACTTGAGGCAGCCAACCGCCACGATCTGAGAGATTGTTGGCGACCAACGCAGCTAGAGGCTTTCCAAGCATGCTTGGCAGCGTGATTGTATGCATTGGGAGTGGAAGCACTGTCCATTTGCTTAGCGGGGCGATACAAGGGCATGTTAACGGGTGCACTGTCATATTAGAAGCGGTGGCATCGCAAGATCTTTGGATATGGCATTCTTTTTCGGCATGGCAGGTTCTCACAATGATATCAACGTCTTTGCAGCGCTCTTGATCTTCGCAAGGCTTGCGTAAGGCCACTCCCATCTGTCAACTTTAGATCAACGGCCACCAAGGTACAACAAGGATACTATCTAGCGGATGATATATATCCTCGATGGTCAACTTTTGTGAAGACAATCTCGAAACCCCAAGGTGAGAAGAGAAAGAGATTTGCCAAAATGCAAGAGAGTGCTAGAAAGGATGTGGAGCGTGCTTCCGGTGTGCTTCAATCCCGGGGTATCGTTCAAACCCCCCTTTGTCATGGGATGAAAGGAAGCTTTGGGAGGTGATGATCGCTTGTGATCATGCACAACATGATCGTCGAGGACTAACGTGATGAGAGTATCTTCGACCAAGGATTTGATTATCAAGGTGAAAATATTGAGCCCCTGCACCAAGACCCGGCCACATTTGAACAATTTGTCCAATTCCACCGTGAGATGCGTGATTGACACACTCATTTGAATCCTCAAAATGACTTGGTTGAGCACGTCTGGGATCACATTAGCAACCAATAGATGTATTGGTCCAATTTATGTTCAGTGAAGACAATTTCGATTTGGTTGTAAAACTATTTTATTAAAGACAATTTCAATTTGGTTGTAAAACTATTTTAATTTTCAGACAAATATTTGGGTTGGAAACTAGTTTTGACGCAAATTTGAGCATTGACAGACAGGATGGGGCACCGCATCCCAGGACAGGCACGAATACGACCCCAAATCCCTACCTAAACGGATAGAAACCGGACAAAACATACCTTCGTTTGGGGTCGCGCGGTGGAGTTGGCCTTATACGCACAGGCCACAGCCATCCGTGCCTACCCGCCGCATGTGTACAGGCCGCGGGCGGTCGGCGCCGCGACAAGACAAACCCGACGGCACGACGAGTGCGGTGGATCGGAATATATATACATGTCGGCAGCGCGGCGGCGAGAAGCCGCTAGTGATTGACCTTGCCGGGCGGCCCCCACGTGCCCGCCGTGGAGTGTCAGCGTGAGCCACGGTGGCCGGCCGTCGTACGTGTCGGATAGAAGGGAGATCGAACTAATAATTAACTGACTGCCACTAAGTCCGTGCCTATCTACTTATCCATGTGCGTGCGTGGAGGCGGCGACCAGACAAAGTCGCCGGCATGCACGCGACGGACCGAGCCAGCCAGCCAGCCAGCCCAAGACGTGCGGCGTGCGGGCATGGTGGCACGTCGATTCGCCGCCTGTCCTGTCTTGCCGCCCGCTCCAAACGCACCGACGAACGTGCGTGCGTCAGCTGTGGCGCGCGCTGGCCGGCCGGAGCCCGGAGGGATATCCCCGACGACTTCAGGGGTGGATGCGCTCACGCCGTCACGCCGCCCTCCCGCCGACGAACGGTCGAGAAGTATAGTTGAGTTTCCCCCCCTCGTTTTCACGAGCCCTATGGAAAGAAGCCCAGTGCATTCCCATTCCCTTTTTTTTATAAAGCTTCAAAAATTATGCGCCGGATGAGATTCAAATTCCACGCCCCTTGGCAAAGCACAAACCGCGATAACCAACTGGACAACTCTCCTAGAGTACTAAAGGCAAGATATTTCAGCAACGACTCAATCATGACGGCAACCGCAACCTCGTCTACCTCGTTTACCTTTCGGAGCATTTTACATGGAAGGGATCTACTGCGGGAGGGACTTATATGGCGCATTGGGGGATGGTACTTCAGTAAACATACACCATGCGAATTGGATCCCTAGAGCAGGAAGTATGCGCCCCTTGGGGCAGGTTTTCATTCCAGGAATGATCAAAGTTGCTCACCTCTTAACAGCAGATGGCACAAGATGGGACATAAACAAACTGCAAGCCATGTTCTCTGAAGATGACGTGAAAGATATCCAGCAAATCGCCATTGGGGGCCCTGGTACTGAAGACTACCAGGCTTGGAATTTTACAAAAAATGGTGACTTTGCTGTACGCTCGACTTATCACTTGCGTATGACCTTGAACAATGCGAAATCCGGACAGCCGGAAGGTTCAAGTTCTGTGATGAAACATAAAGGATATTTGGCACTTTGGGAAACTTCTGCTCCGGCCAAGGCTAAGATACACATGTGGAGACTGATTCGAAATGGCCTCGCAGTGGGGGCTGAGCTTCACCGTCGGAGGATCAAACCCGGTGTTTTTTGTGTAGCGTGTGGACGGGAGGAGACGGTGCTGCACCGTTTTTGGTCGTGTCAACATTCTGCACGGTTCTGGCAGCTCTTGCATTCGGAAAAGGGAGTTTCGGTGGCGACCCCACCGAGTCCGATCGACTCTCAGAGTGCGTTAGCGACCTGGCTGCTCGGTGGCTTGTAGAAGCTTCGATGAGGAAAAGCGGCCATGATCCAAGCGGCGTATGGGCTATGGTTGGCACGTGTAACGAGGCGAGGGATGGAAGAAGGATATCACCACCACATGAAATAATGGAGACGGTAGCTTCTCACATGAGGGATTGGCAGGATGCTCACGTGCGTGACCCGCGCCCGGCAAGGGTGCAGCCCAAGCAGAAATGGCGACCGCCGGAGGGTGGTTGGCTAAAGGTAAACGCTGATGGTGCAGTCTCTAAGGTGAGCAAAAGCGGAGGAGGTGGTGCGGTGATCCAAGACCAGGATGGAGCGTTCCGGGCGGGGCTCTGTCATTGTTTCAGGGGCGTTGACGATCCTGAATCGGTGGAGATTCTGTCCTGCAAGAGAGCTCTGGAGGTGGCGAAGGAGATTAATGCCGAGAAGGTACACGTCGAGCTTGATTCCCAGCGAGTGGTACGGATGCTAACGAGTCATCAAAAGGAGCTGTCGAGTGCTGGGTCGTGGATACAGGAGATCAAGTCTATGCTGACATTGTTTTCCGATTTTAAAGTTACATGGGTTCGTAGGTCTGCTAACGTTGCCGCGCACAAGTTAGCGAGAGTCGGTGTCGGTGATGAACTTTATAAAGTTTGGTTGGGGCTTCCCCCGGATTGTGTGCTTGATGTAATTTCGGATGAGATTCCGAACGCATACGATTAAATAAAGCGGCAATAGTTTCCCTCAAAAAAAAAAAAAACAGGACAACTCTCCTGTTATTTTTTTCTTCAGGAAAGCCATCATGGCGGGTTTTATTGATCTGGAGTCACAGTTACATCACTGAGCAAGGCTAGCTCAAATAAAAACCGGAGGTTCTTGCCATGAAGGTTCACCTTACTAAACCTCGTGGTTCACCTCACTAAACCTCGCTAAGCTATGAGCTGCTCTATTTGCTCGTCTAGGGCAACGAGAGAAAATTACACGAGTAAAACTACGACAAAGAAAAGAATGTTCTTCATATATAATTGCCCCCACACCTAGAGAGTTACCGCCATTCTGCATAACGTCCACAACTTTCGTACATTCACTTTCAACTAGGAGCCTCTTGCACCTGATGTTCGTGAGAATATCACGAAGAGCACAAGCTTTCCTGTTATAACGCCAACCAACATGAACCTGTTTGGGTTTCTTCTTTTTCGGTTTTCCTTTCGCCAGTTTCTCTTCTGTTTTTCATTTTCACTTTGTTTCAATTTTTTCTTAAAATTCCCAAGTTTTCAAAAAAATTACATTTTACTACATTCGTGAATTCTTTTCAAATCCATGAACTTTTTCAAGATGCATGCATATTTTATAAATCCCCGAACTGTTCTAAAATCTTTCAAAACCCATCAAGTTTTTCCCAATTCATAGACGTGTTTCAAAATTGATGAACATTTTTTTTAAAATGATTACTTTTCTCACATCCATGATTCTTTTTCAAAAGCCGTGAACTTTTTCCAAATCCTCCAACTTTTTTCCGAAATCGATAAAAAATATAAGAATTGTGACTTAAAAAAAATTGATGAACTGTTTTCAAAAGCGTGATTTTTTTTAAATCATCATGGAGTTTTCCAAATGAATGAACATTTGTTTTCAAAATTTATGGACTATTGTTTTTGATTTTTTTAATTCATGAACTTTTATTTTTGATTTTTTGCTTTGTATTTTTTCATTTGTTTTTTGTTTTTTAAGTCAACTGCTCATCCGTAGACCGGCCAACCGTGATCAAGGGAACGAAGGTGACATGGGACGAGGGACAATGCTACTGGAGCGGCACATAATGGACGCATTGGTGCCAGTTCTCCTAGCCGACGCTTTTTGCGCCGAGTAGGAGGTCTCCCAGAATAGGGACGTGATATGCAATTTTTTACGCAAACATCGCTAGCATTGTTTTCCTTGTGTGTTATTATGTATCACTTATTTTATTTTATTTTTTATTCTGAAAAAAATCAAGCGGTGGCCTGGGGTGAGCCGGCCCATTGCCCACACTTGGGATAGCTAGTTCCCAGCATATATGTACCATTTGTAGGCAATTCCATGTCTGAAACTCTTCATAGCTTGAATTTTTGGGTGAATTAGTTGGTCTGTGCAGTTTTATATGGTATTAAAACTAAGAGATCTTGAGTTTAATATCCGGCTGGCGCAATTAAACTGCTGCCCCCTTTCGATGCACGTTCAGGTTGAGTGCGCCACTCGTGAGGTAGAGTATTGACGTATAAATGCATAGCCAATCTTTGTCCATTGCTCATGGATGAACTGGTTAGATGCATAAACTTGTAACCAAGAGGTTTAGGATTCAAAACCAAGTAAACGCAATAAATAATTACAGTCAGCCCCTGCTTCCACTGCTCACCTCATAAACTCCAAATGAGGTGTATTTCACAAACGGGTGCCTGAAGGGCCCCTCACTGGCCGGCCCAACTAGCTTTGTTTTATTCTCCAAAAACAAGCGCTCCGATTGAGATTTCAACGAGCGACCTCTCTCGTATAGTTATGCTGGTGTAACCACTGCACCACCCAGCAGAATCTGATAAGATTCAACTTTATTCTTTCCTTTTCCTTTTCCTTTTGCCTTTTCTGCTTTTTCTTTTTCCTTCTTCATGGTTCGATGAATTGTTTGCAAATACGTGAATTTTTTCTTCAAATTGATGATTTTTTGGAAAATTTGATGAACCATTTTTTTCAAACGTTTGCACTTTTTTGAAAATCCATGAAATTCTTTTTTCAACTTTAATGAACTTTTTTAAAATCCATGAATTGTTTTGACGTTCTTCAAATTCAATGAACTTGTTTTCAAAATCAGTGAAATTTTTCTCAATTTCAATGAGTTTTATCAAAATTGATGAGTTTTTTCAAGTTCATGAATGCTTTCTCAAAATAGGTGAAATTTTTTGAATTCACGATTTTTTTTCGTTTTTTGTGATTTTCCCCTGTTTTTTCGTTTGTTTTCTCAAATGTGAACGAGTACTTGGGCCAGCCCAGTAGTGCGAATGCATGGACACTAGGGAGCTTCCCTGGCGCCTAAAGCGTCCAATAGGTGCTCCCTGATTTGTAGCTCTATCTTGAAGCGAACATGATGATTATACTCCTACAAGATATCTAATCCATACTTGCTGGATTCTCGTCAGTGACCATTAAACATGAGAAGATAGACAGTAACTTGGACACTCATAATCTGGCCAGAGCGGCCTGCAAACTCGATGCTTGGAGACATGTATGGATGTTGGGATGCATCCTCGATGCTGGGAGACAAGTAGGGTAGTAACTCTGAACATTATTTGTATCCCTACAACCATTTATGAATGTATATAGTGTTTTTGCCCCTAAAAAGTTGCCTTCTTTGTTTTTCCTTTTTTGTGTCACTAGGTATGGTTTCAAATAATATCATGAACTGATCACAAATTTAAAAAATGTTTGCGAACAAAAAATATTCACAGATTTTTAAATGTGTTCATGAATACAGAAAATGTTTTCAAATTAGAACAAAATATTCCGAACTAAAACAATTTCGCGAATTTAAAATAAATAATGGATTTTCATGGGTTTGAAAAAAATTTCAAGAATAAAAAAATTGGTGATTTTAAATTTTTTTGTGAATTCAAATTTACGCGTTTTAAAAAAATGTTAGCGCATTAAAAATGCTCGTGGATTTGAAACATGAAAGTCTAAATGACATATATTCGCTCCGTTTCTTTATGTAAGATGCATTTTTTGGGGCGCGG
>JAHIAM010000018.1:0-32490 GCA_021605205.1 Aegilops longissima | reverse complement strand
CTTTATTTTGGCGGTGTATATGATACAGGGCCCTCTGGGAGATGTAAGAAAATTACCAATTTGACCCTTAGTCCCAAGTGTTATATTTGGTTATTTACTAAAATCTCCTTTTGGTGGAGAAGGGTGGATTGTTAGTGTAGATGATTTAGAAGATACAATTGGTGGGCATGTATGGTTGGGTTTTATTTGTGTATTTGGCGGAATTTGGCATATTTTAACCAAACCCTTCGCATGGGCTCGCCGTACATTTGTATGGTCTGGAGAAGCTTACTTGTCTTATAGTTTAGCTGGTCCAACGTAATTACATTAGTAACTTTATAGGTCAACATTTTCAAAGCATCATCCAAAGCCATTGGGTTTTTTCTCCGACCTACGAAAGTAAACATATATTAAAAAAAGCTCATATACGTTATATATTCATTGGACTGCTGCTAGATGCAAGCATATGACCGTCTTTAGTCAGAGTGAGTGGCATCATGCTTTTTAGTAGAATGATTTGCATCCCAATTTTAATAACATCTAGGCTTACTTGTAAATCACTTGTTGGTAATTATTCTTCAGAAATGACTTGTTAGGATTTGTGATAATTTTCACTATGTAAAAAAAGTAAGTGACATTCTCTCATAGCAAACAGTTTATTTTCCCTTAAAAAAAGCAAATGACCTATTTTTTCTTCTTATCTTAAAAAAAGCAATTCACTCGCTCACCGCATGATACAACGCTCACACTCACATTGCATCCCCACCAACCCTGCTTCTCACTGCCAACTTTCCTCGATGCCATGGCGTTCAGCCTGCATCTTACTCTCACCGCGGTTTCCCCTCCCTCCCATGATGTCCTTGGCCCCCTCCTCTCCCCTGGGCTTCCCAGGCCAATTCCACTATGTCATAACCGAGGGAAACCACCACGACGACGCAACTTGCTGCTCACTGTAGCACTGCACCTTCTCCGGGTACGGCAGCCACAACCAGGTCATGAGCTTATGTGTTGACAAAAATAAATGAGATGGTAATACAAAAGGCAATGTCCTCGGTCGCTGGTGTTGATGAAGCGAAATGAGATGATGTATAGACTGCCCTAATAGTATAAATTAGCATGCTGAATAAAGAAATACACCTAACCGACGTGGTAGTACTAACTATGCATGAAAGCTTTTCAACCTACAGACTTTCCTACTCGAGAAAATCCATTATAATGGACTAACATACTAAGGACACGGATAAACAATTACTTCTAGGCATACTGATAGGACTTGTGCCTATGCATTGCTATGGGGACCAAAAATTGCTCCGTTAATTAACTACCGCTGAAATTGCTATGAACACCTAATATTGTAATTTAGCATACATATTTTTCAAGGGCACTTTTGACATTCATATTTTGTAGGTCCATACATGCAACCCAAACTCATCTGCGCATGCATGGGACCCGAATAACGGGCGTCAAAACAACAAGAATTGCAACCATGTTTACATCATAATTTACTAATTTAGAAATCTAGAAAATGTTAGTTTTCTAAGATTATCTTCAGCAAAAGTCAACTAAGAGATCGCAGCATGGACGTCGCGCCACACAGTGCCCACACCCGAAAACCCTAATTCCATTGGTCCGAGAGATCAACGGGAACCCCAGGAAACCTCTTGACCCTCTCTCCCCAACTTGCTTTTTAAAATGAAATACCCTACATTTCCTGCCAATATGAATGCTGCAAGCTCAGCATTCTATTTCACAAAATGTGTGGGATAGAACTGTTAGACCGCAACAATGCAAGTATGAAAGATTGATGGATGGATGGAATATTACAATGGAACCTATATTACCCTATTGCACAAAACAGTAACAAGAAGCTAGAACCGGGTGAGAAAAAAAGAATATAACACTCATAATAATTACAATCAGAACTAAGCTAGTTCAAATCTGTCTTACAAACAAATACTCCCTCCATTCCAAAATACATGTCTTTTTAAAGATTTTAATATGAACTACATACAGATGTATATATACGTAGTTTAGAGTGTTGATTCACTCAATTTGCTCCGTATGTAGTCCATGTTCGAAATCTCTAAAAAGACTTATATTTAGGAAGGGAGGGTGTGACGCCCCCGATTCAATCGTACACTAATCATGCATGCAAATGTGTACGATCAAGATCAGGGACTCACGGGAAGACATCACAACACAACTCTAAAACATAAATAAGTCATACAAGCATCATAATACAAGCCGGGGCCTCGAGGGCTCGAATACAAGTGCTCGATCATAGACGAGTCAGTGAAGCAACAATATCTGAGTACGGACATAAGTTAAACAAGTTGCCATAAGATGGCTAGCACAAACCGGGATACTGATCGAAGAGGCGCAGGCCTCCGCCTCGATCCTCCCAACTACTCCTCGGTCGCCGTCGGCGGGCTGCACGTAGTAGTAGGCACCTCCGGGGTAGTAGTCGCCATCGACGGTGGCGTCTCGCCCCGGCTCCATCGTCTGTTGCAGAATCGAGTAGAGATAGGGGAAAAGGGGAACACGCAACCGTGAGTACTCATCCAAAGTACTCACAAGCAAGGATCTATACTACATATGCATGGATATATCTGTAAAGGGACATATCAGTGGATTGAACTGCAGAATGCCAGAATAAGAGGGGGATAGCTAGTCTTATCGAAGACTACGCTGCTGGTCACCCTCGTCTTGCAACAGGTAGAAGAGGGTAGGTTGAAGTCCTCCAAGTAGCATCACATAGCAATAATCCTACCCGGCGATCCCCTCCTCGTATCCCTGAGAGAGAGCGACCACCGGTTGTATCTGGCACTTGGAAGGGTGTGTTTTATTAAGAATCCGGTTCTAGTTGTCATAAGGTCAAGGTACAACTCCAAGTCGTCCCTGCATCAAGAAGATCACGGCTATTCGAATAGATTAACTTCCCTGTAGGGGTGCACCACATAACCCAACACGCTTGATCCCATTTGGCCGGACACACTTTTCTGGGTCATGCCCGGCCGCGGAAGATCAACATGTCGCAGCCCCACCTAGGCACAACAGAGAGGCCAGCACGCCGGTCTAAACCTAAGCGCCACAGGGTGCAGGCCCATCGCCCATAGCACACCAAGCATGTTATGTGACGCGTGACGAAAGCGAACTAGCCCCTTAATACAAGAGCGGCTTACGCTCCAATCCGGCGCCGCCACTCGGTCGTTGGCGTCACGGCGTGCTTCGGTGATACCACGACGTCGGGATACCCATAACTACTCCCACGTAGATGGTTAGTGCGTATAGACCAACCGCCGCACTCAGATCAAATACCGGATCTCGTTAAGCGTGTTAACGATCCGCGAACGCCGACCAGGCCAGCCCACCTCTCTCTAGGTGGTCTCAACCTGCCATGTCGTTCCGCCACAAAAGTAACGATCGGGGCCGTCGGGAACCCAGGCCCACCTCTACCGGGATGGAGCCACCGTCCTTTCATCCCCATCTCCTAACAAAGGTCACGGTAATGTAATAGTGTAAAGTATATAGTATATGCCCGTGATCACCAAGTGATCACAGCCCGAAGAGTATAGCATGGTGACGGACAAGAATGTAGGGCCACTTCTGGAACACTAGCATCCTATACTAAGCGAGAGGATAGCGGTAAAGGTAACAACAATAGTAGCAAGGACAAAGGCTATGCAACGGTATAGGATTAATCGAAATCAAGAATATGCTACACTACTCTAATGCAAGCAAGATAGAGAAGAGTAGGCGATAACGGTGATCAAAGGGGGCTTGCCCGGTTGCTCGGCAAGGAGGGGCGCGGTGGCGTAGTCGACCACAGGGCATCAAGATCGCCACGGGTCTACCGGAGAGAAGAGGGGGAGAAACAGTAAATACATAGTAAGCAAGTGCATAACAGACAACAAAGCAGAGCTAGACGTGTTCTAACGCGGTATGAGGTGATACTGGTGAAGGGGAAACATCCGGAAAGTATCCCGGTGTTTAGCGTTTTGAAGCAGAGGGCGGAGGGGAAAGTTGCGAGTTTGATATGTTAGGTGTGTGTGGTGGACTAACGGCTGCGTGTCCGGTTCGCCTCGTCATTCGAGCAACTTTCATGTAGAAAGTATTTTCATCCGAGCTACGGTTTATTTTATATGATTTTAAAAGATTTAATTCAATTTTAGGATTATTTAATTATTTAAATTAAACATTATCCGTAGCGATTACTGCCGACGTCGAGACGACGTCGGCCATCATGAGAGGCGTTGATCGTCAACTAACATGTGGGTCCCGCATGTCATACTCTATTTACTCTAATTAGGAGTTAACTAATCTAATCACAGCTTAATTAGTTCAACTAATCAGATTAATTAAGCTAATTAATTCTTTAATTAATTAACTAATTAATATTTTAATTATTTTATTTTTTATTTTTTATTAAATCTTATTTTAATTAAATGTCTCGGGCGGCCCCACTCGTTATCGCCCAAAGCCGCAAGCGGCATCGGGCACTAGCGGCGTGGCAGCCGGCGCCGCCCGATTGGTCTTGCCGCTAAGGCCAACCGAGGTCAGCAGCGGGCACGCAGCGTCTTGGGGCGACGGTGGCGACGACGCAAGGCGTAGGCGACGGATCGACGAGTAGGCCCGTGTGGGCTCTACCGCGACGGGTTCGGCGAAGCGCTGCCCGGCGGACACAAGCCCACGCAGGCGGCCGCCGCGATGCCGGGCGGCGTGGCGGCGGCGGAAGGCCGTGGCCGTGGTGGCTATGAGCGGAAACTTCGGCGGCGGTGGTGGCGGCACCGAAGCGGTGCGGGCTCGCATGCCGAAGCGCGTCTTGAGGCGGCGCCGCGCGTGGTGCGCGGCCGGCACACACGCTGACGCGAGGGAGTGGCGGCGATGGCGCCGGGAGGAGGGAGCACGGGCGAGGAGAGAGGAGGGCGATCTCACGGGTAGTGTAGGGACGGTGCAATGGGCGCGGGAGGTTCGGGAGGACCGACGGGACGACGGCGACGTGGGAGGAACTAGGCCGGCGAGGGAGGCGCAGGCTCGGCGCAAGGCGTCTGGCGCGGACGGCGAGGTCGTCAAGGCGACGGGCGACGGATCGGGGTTTGCCCGATCCAGATCCAGCCGAGGAGGGGAGGAGGCCGGAGGTGCTGCGATGGGGCGTCGAGGGCAGGCGTGGTCGCCCGATCCAAAGGGGAGGAGAGAGGAGGAGTGGATCGAGGGAGTGGGGCGCGAGTGGGAGGGAGTGGGAGGTCGCGCGCTAGGGTTTCGGGGAGAATGGGTTAAGGCGGCGGAATGGGCGGCTGGCGGCTGGTGGGTTGAGGCCCCAAAAGGGGGTGGGCGGTGGCTCTGCCGGGCGTAGCCAGATGGGGGAGTTCTTCCTTTTTTTATTTTGTTTTCTGTTTTGCATTTTCTTTTATTATTTCTCTTTTCTGTTTTAATTCATTTTAAAATATTCAGGCACTTTCTACAAATATGTTTTCTTTATTATAATTACCCTTGTAATATTCGGCACCCACCGAACATTTTTGTTTCAACTTTTGAAAATGTTTGTTGTTTGACATATTTGGAATTTATATTTTGAAACGGTTTCAATCATTGCGAGGTTAGCAACAAGAATCGAGGTGACGTGGCATGATTAGCGTGGGATTATCTTGTAGCATGATTACCCAAGGCCACAATTCTCCTCCATTACAAGAAATCTCGTCCGAGATTTAAGAGGGTGCAAGGGGGAAAGTTTTGTTACTGAAATTCTAGCGAGTGTTCCTGGCCTTGGTTGCTCTTCTCTCAAGAGGTCGATCCATTACATTGATGTCTTCATTTATCTATTTCAGGTCATCGTGATCAAGTCGTCATCCTTTCTTCGGGATTCCATCGTACTTACGTAAGAATAAAGGGTGGGTATTCCGGGGGAACGAACCTCTGCAAGGTTAACTATCCGGTCAATAACATCGGGGAAGGTGGTGGGAAGTAACTCTTGAATTGAAACTTAAGAAAGTAACTAGAGCAAAGTAAGGAGGTATCATGGGAAGTTTCGAGCGGGCAGGCAATCGTTTGATGCCTGTTTCAAGGCGTGAAAGGGGTTCAAAGCAACGGAATAAGTATTGTGTCTGACACAAGAATAGATCACTAGGAAGGTGGCTCGTGGTCCTTCATACGAAGCCAAGCGTGAGGAATAGCTCTAGGAACAGGGGGTATAGGGAAGTCAGGTTTCGATCCTGTGGAACTGTGGGTTATGGGCCCACCATGTGGGTTAAAAGTAGAAAGAGGGGTGATGTCTTGCACGATCATGTAAGCAAGGCATGTCAGAGAATAACCGGTCAGTTATGTTGGCAACAACGTTGGTACCAAGGGCGAGGGACGAAGAGAACCATTTTCCCGCTCGTTGAACGAGGCGGACCAATAGGCAAAGTTCTCGTCCATCGGTGGTTACCGGAATATCATCAACAATAGTAACAGGGTCTTACTGACCGAGGTGTACACCACGGTGTTTACATAAGCAGGGAGATATTACTGCTTATGCCATATTGATCACAGAAAGGTTAAACACAACAATGGAAGGAAATTATGTTTATCAGATTAAACAAAACAATGGAAAGGAAAATGTGTTTAAACACATAATTCAAGGGTATATTCTTCCCAAGGACAAGCAGAGTATGATATCCATGACAGGATATAATGTAGAAAACCTTTTAGGTAGGGGAGAGAAATTTCATGACATTACCCATACAGCGGTGTTTGGATAATTGAGCAGGAAACATTTAGCATTGGGCTTCAAATGGTCTTGTTGAAAACCAGAGTACCAGAGACATGCTTCGAGATAACATTGACATGGTCTTCAAGCAAAGGTCAGACTTTGGATATAGGAAGGATTCATTAGGAACAACTTGTAGGATAAGTCTTACAATTTCCTCCAGGAAGAATGGTTATCTTGCAAAAGAAATTATAATGATAGGTCCTCCAGCCGGGGGGGGGGGTGCTAGGCATGACATCATGTTACCGGATCATCAAAGGATCAACATCATAACTCTTGGAAAGTTGTCCCAACCATCATATCTGACCGAGATTCATATCCAATTGGTGTCATGATACCTCAGACTCAGGATGCCTGAGAAGAAAAGGTGCAACACAATTTGACGAGATGACATTGTGAGATTCTCAGAAATGAACTATGGGAGCGGGTTCCTGAAGCAATAGTTCATCATTAAACCAAGGAGGGGCTGAGAAGGTGGCTGATGGGCTCAGCGACAATTCATCGAGAATTCCAAACAGATGGATTTCCACGATAATGTGAACAAGAAGATGACACTTGTCAATTCAAATGATATAATGCTGTATGCTCGAGGAAAACATACACCATCAATCATTAGTTAAAAGGTGTGCCTGAAATAAGACCTTAGGCAGCAAGATCAATGTTGGAGTGACGATTCAATAACCAACAGTCTAAGAACGAACTGTCGATCGTTAACTTCAAAGCAATAGGGTTGCTCGAAGTACAAAACTCAAACAACACCGTTCACTTGTTGGTACCCCGGTTGGAATCAACACGAGGACCAAGAAAGAATGGTGATGGTGAGAAGTATCACTATACCAAGAATTCTTAAGAGGTGGTGAAATTTCCACGACATTCTTGACATAAAAGGTGGTAATTCTCCAAGGTAAAGAAGAACGATGTTGGGTAGCAAGGAACTCAAGGTATAACACAAAATACGATCAAGTTTTGTGTTGGAGGGAATGCAATAATGTTGTGGATGATAACCCAAATCATCGAGGGCAAAGGATGCTATTTCTCATCAAGAATTCGATAGATATCTTGGAAGAGCTTAGGATGTTGATGATGATCACGACACGCTTGTCGAGAGATTTCATGAAGATGTAATTCAATCAGCGATTTACATCAAGCCAAAGGAATGACGAAGCAAGAGGTTATTGGAACCACGATTTTACGACTAACTCGAACTCAAGCTTGTTGTCCAAAGCGAAATGATATGATGAGGAAGATCGACGTAAGCTTAGCTTATCGTCAAAAATTATGCTCGGGAAGAGGACCGGTAGCACAGCTTAAAATCGGCACGACAAGGATATAGCCAAACAGGCTAGGAATGACGTGATTGAGTTCAAACTCGTAAGTAATGAAGGTTACCAGGAGTTGCTTAATCGCGATGCGGACTCGAGCCAGTTATCGGTGTCTTTGAGTGTTAAATAACTCAGAGCCCGTGAAAAATTGGAATCAATGAGAATGTAGCACTTGATGAAGAACTCATAAGAAGTTATGCAGTTCCGTGATAATCTTGAGATACCAGGGGGGTAATACTCAACGAAAAATCAAAGTAGAGGTTGGATTGGGGCATTGCTCTGCAGAAGACAAGTGCTTAAACTTGCACGAGAAATGGTATTTAAAGGAGAACATGGTCGGAACCACGATTGCAAAAAGGCCAGATCCCAGATATAAGATGAGCTTATACCAAAGGAATAATTAATTTAAGAGAAGCTTTAATGATAAGATCTACATCGTGTCCATGGGCATGAACACAAGTTCAAGGTCGACTCCCACTTCTCCAATGCATAACCTTTCATTCACTTCTCACGTTCGATGAAGTTGCGGTGTTGAAATTTTATCCGTGAAGCACCGTAAGAGTATGACTCGTGAAAACTTTCGGTTCACACGGTTTAGAGAAGGCATATGTTCAACCCATAGGGGCTTCTTAGAAACATATACCACAAGTTTCAAGAGTAAATAACACAAGCCCGAAAGCAGAGCATGGTTGGCCAGCCAGAGGATACAACTTAACAAAGGCATTATGTATCAGGGGAAGAACTCACAAAGTGATCAAATGTGAAGGACACTGTCGGATAACAATCCAACAAAGGACTTGATGGTCCACAAAGGAT
This sequence comes from Aegilops longissima, assembly GCA_021605205.1. Taxonomy (NCBI): domain Eukaryota; kingdom Viridiplantae; phylum Streptophyta; class Magnoliopsida; order Poales; family Poaceae; genus Aegilops; species Aegilops longissima. The sequence goes on along the minus strand of JAHIAM010000018.1, from coordinate 23,628 downwards.
CTGATATGAGTATCGATACTCAACCAGAAGAGGAAGGAATGCAAATGCAAGTTCAAAGCTTAAATGCAAAGGAATTATGATTTCCAAAACAAAGGATCAGAAGCAGACGTTCTGATCAAGGATGGATCAATTGAATATACCAGAGGCACAATCAACGACAGATAGTTTGGTCGAGAACCGGCTCATGTTCAAAATGACGTCTGAGCCGGAAGGATGAATTCTAGGATCTATTTGAGGATTGCGAGCATTCGCAACATATTGAATCAACAGACCCAAAATGATAAAGACAAGGTATGCCATTAAGATTACGAGACTTATGGGATTAACCATAATGCAAGCAAGCAAGAATTTCAAGAGCAATAGGCTGCTCAGGATTTACGGAAGATCGAATAGTATTTTGAAGACTTTTGTGAAACACATGAACAATTGGGGATGAGCGGATACTCGACAAGTGCGAGGATTTATTTGAAGGGGTATTCATGTGGCAAAGAACTGCTAGGCAGTAGGCACAAAATATTCTCGGGGTATCTTGTAATAACGAGATCGACTGGGAATAAAAGTAAGCACGGCAGGTGTAAGTATTTATCCATAGAGATATTTCTGTGGAAGGGAATTGCAAAAGCAACGGGCACAAGGTCTCGGGAGAATATCGGAGAGTATCTTCGAAATCTTCTCGTGCAGCCGGCGATCATCTGGACTGAAAGGGCTCTCCGGGAGAAAGTATTTTCGAGAACCTAAGTCAGATTTTAGTAAAAATCGTTTAATCCGAATAAAAGAGAGTTCAGAAGCCCAGAGTAAAGGTCGAGGAGTAAAAGATCCTAATACCACCCAATGGCGACGTGGGCCCATGGGCCACACAGCCAAGTTAGTAAAAGTTTTGTAAAGTCTAGACTCGACTTGACCAAGGAGTGTGGAAGGGGATTCCTACAGCGATGGCTCGATACCAACTTGTGACGCCCCCGATTCAATCGTACACTAATCATGCACGCAAATGTGTACGATCAAGATCAGGGACTCACGGGAAGATATCACAACACAACTCTAAAACACAAATAAGTCATACAAGCATCATAATACAAGCCGGGGCCTTGAGGGCTCGAATACGGTGCTCGATCATAGACGAGTCAGCGGAAGCAACAATATCTGAGTACGCATATAAGTTAAACAAGTTGCCATAAGATGGCTAGCATAAACGGGATACAGATCGAAGAGGCGCAGGCCTCCCGCTCGATCCTCCCAACTACTCCAGGTCGTCGTCGGCGGGCTGCACGTAGTAATAGGCACCTCCGGGTAGTAGTCGCCATCGACGGTGGCGTCGCTCTGGGCTCCATCGTCAGTTGCGACAATCGAGTAGAGATAGAGGAAAAGGGGAAACAATGCAACCGTGAGTACTCATCCAAAGTACTCACAAGCAAGGATCTATACTACATATGCATGGATATATCTCAGAAGGGCCATATCGCTGGACCGAATCGCAGAATGCCAGAATAAGAGGGGGATAGCTAGTCTTATCGAAGACTACGCTGCTGGTCACCCTCGTCTTGCAACAGGTAGAAGAGGGTAGGTTGAAGTCCTTCAAGTAGCATCACATAGCAATAATCCTACCTGGCGATCCCCTCCTCGTATCCCTGAGAGAGAGCGACCACCGGTTGTATCTGGCACTTGGAAGGGTGTGTTTTATTAAGAATCCGGTTCTAGTTGTCATAAGGTCAAGGTACAACTCCAAGTCGTCCTGCATCAAGATCACGGCTATTCAATAGATTAACTTCCTGCAGGGTGCACCACATAACCCAACACGCTTGATCCCATTTGGCCGGACACACTTTTACGGGTCATGCCCGCCGCTGAAGATCAACACGCCGCAGCCCCACCTAGGCACAACAGAGAGGCCAAGACGCCGGTCTAAACCTAAGCGCCAGGGTCCGGGCCCATCGCCCATAGCACACCAAGACGTTGTGTACGCGTCCAAAGCGGAACTAGCCCCTTAATACAAGAGCAGCTTACGTTCCAATCCGGCCGCCACTCGATCGTGGCGTCACGAAGTGCCGGTGATACCACGACGTCGGGATACCCATAACTACTCCCACGTAGATGGTTAGTGCGATAGACCAAATGGCGGACTCGGATCAAATACCAAGATCTCGTTAAGCGCGTTAAGTATCCGCGAACGCCGACCAGGCCAAGCCCACCTCTCTCCTAGGTGGTCTCAACCTGCCTGTCGTTCCGCCACAAAAGTAACAATCGGGGCCGTCGGGAACCCGTGCCCACCTCTACCGAGATGGAGCCACCGCCCTTTCAACCCCATCTCCGAACAAAGGTCACGAGTAATGTAATAGTGTAAAGTATATAGTATATGCCCGTGATCACCTCCCAAGTGATCACACCCAAAGAGTATAGCATGGCGATTTGGACAAGAATGTAGGGCCACCGATGGAACACTAGCATCCTATACTAAGCGAGAGGATAGCACGTAAAGGTAGCAACAAGAGTAGCAAGGACAAAGGCTATCGGCAAAGATAGGATTAATCGAAAGCGAGAATATGCTACACTACTCTAATGCAAGCGAGATAGAGAAGAGTAGGCGATATCCGGTGATCAAAGGGGGCTTGCCGGGTTGCTCGGCAAGAAGGAGGCGTCGGTGACGAGTCGACCACAGGGCATCAAGATCTTCACGGGGTCTCTGGAGAGAAGAGGGGGAGAAACAAGAAATACATAGTAAGCAAGTGCATAACAGACAACAAAAGAGCTAGACGTGTTCTAACGCGGTATGAGGTGATACTGGTGAAGGGGAAACATCCGGAAAGTATCCCGGTGTTTAGCGTTTTCAGCGAGGAGAGCCGGGGGGAAAGTTGCGAGTTTGATATGTTAGGGTGTGTGGTGGACTAACGGGATGCGATCCGGTTCGTCTCGTCATTCGAGCAACTTTCATGTAGAAAGTATTTTCATCTGAGCTATGGTTTATTTTATATGATTTTTAAAAGATTTAATTCAATTTTAGGATTATTTAATTATTTAAATTAAACATTATCCAGAACAGTGCATGCTGACGTCAGCACGACGTCAGCAGTCAACAGAGGCGTTGACTGGTCAACTAACATGTGGGTCCCGCATGTCATACTCTATTTACTCTAATTAGGAGTTAACTAATCTAATCACAGTTTAATTAGTTCAACTAATCAGGATTAATTAAGCTAATTAATTCTTTAATTAATTAACTAATTAATATTTTAATTATTTTATTTATTTATTTTTTTATTAAATCTTCTTTTAATTAAATGTCTCCGGGCGGGCCCCACTCGTTATCGCCCAGCCGCAAGCGGCACCGGGCACTAGCAGGCAGCGTGGCGCCGGGCGCCGCCCGATTGAGTCCGCTAAGGCCAACCGAGGTCATGGCGGGGGCACGAAGCGTCGGGCCCGCGACAGTGGCCGACAACGCGAGGCAGAGGCGACGGATCGACGAGTAGGCCCGTGTGGGCTCACCGCGACGGGTTCGGCCGGCGCTGCCCGCCCGGGACACAAGCCCATGCAGCGGCCGCGCGCGATGCCGGGCGTGGCAAGGGGCGGAGCAAGGCCGTGGCCGTGGTGGCCGTGGAGCGAAACTCGGGCGGCGGTGGTGGCGGCACCGAAGCGGTGCGAGCTCGCATGCTGTAGCGCGTCGCGAGCGCTTGGGCGGCCGTGGTGCGTCTTGGCGCACGCACACACACGCGACGCGAGGGTGGCGGCGATGGCGCATGGGAGGAGGGAGCACGGGCGAGGAAGAGAGGAGGGCGATCTCACGGGTAGTGTAGGGACGGGCAATGGGCGCGGGAGGTTCGGGAGGATCGACGGGGCAGACGGCGACGTGGGGAAGCAGCCGGCGAGGGAGGCGAGCTCTGGCGCAAGGCGTCTGGCGCGGACGGCGAGGTCGTCGCGGGCGGCGGGCGACGGATCGGGGTTTGCCCCCCGATCCGATCCAAATGAGGGAGGAGGAGGAGGCCAGAGGTGCTGCGATGGGAGGCGTCGGGCAGGCGTGGTCGCCCGATCCAAAGGGGAGGAGAGAGGAGGAGTGGATCGAGGGAGCAAGGCGTGAGTGGGAGGAGTGGGAGGCGCGGCGCTAGGGTTTCGAGGAGAAGGGGTTAAGGCGGCGGAATGGGCGGCTGGCGGCTGGTAGGTTGAGGCCCCAAAAAGGGGGGGGTGGGCGGTGGCTCTCTTGGGTAGCCAGTCAGAGGGAGTTCTTCCTTTTTTTATTTTGTTTTCTGTTTTGCATTTTCTTTTATTATTTCTCTTTTCTATTTTAATTCATTTTAAAATATTCAGGCACTTTCTACAAATATGTTTTCTTTATTATAATTACCCTTGTAATATTCGGCACCCACCGAACATTTTTGTTTCAACTTTTGAAAATGTTTGTTGTTTGACATATTTGGAATTTAAATTTTGAAACGGTTTCGAATCATTGCGAGGTTAGCAACAGTAACCGAGGTGACGTGGCATGATTAGCGTGGGATTACTGTAGCATGACTACCCGGGCGTCACAGAGGGAGGACAATGCAATGCCATAGGGTATCTCTATCTGTCATGACAAATACAACTACATATAGGAAGGATCAGACCAGGTCCCATTCTCTTAGTATAATGGAGTAACAATGTAGCAGTAGTAGTAAATCTGTATATACACAAGAAACGGAAATCCATCCTAGCCATAAATAAGAAAAGAGATACTAATTTGATTCATTATGATGCATGCTAAGTAATGGAAATTGTGTTGTTGCATATGGGGTTGTATGAAGATCTCCAGTATTGTGAGTAAGGAACTGGTCATCGTAGTTGCCATGGAGCGGCATGTCTGCCCTTCCTCAATGTCATTGTTGTCCTCCTTCTCCACCATGATACCCGTGGCCTTCTTGCCCTCGTCCCCTCATCCCTTGTCAGATGCAGACTAAAGGTTGTGATGAACGTTGAACATGGCATGGAATACGATGATGGGGGTGTTCATTGGCGAAGCCAGGTTATTCTAAATGGGTGTACAAAGTTCACAATTTTACAAGTTCCCTAGCTATTTTCCAATGTATACATATTTGATCTATTTAATTCATGCCTTCTTACCTAGATTAACGGGTGTACATATGTACATCCATCCCCTTGTGGCTCCGCCCATGGGAGCGTTGACGGCGAGCGCAAAGAGGAAGTTGACGATGGCGAGTAGGCCATGGGGTTTCAGTTAACACTTTGCATGCCTTGCAATTTCAGGTGACAAATGATTACTCACTTCAACAATAACATAGGCACCAAATAAAGCATCATTTGGAAATATATTATCTTGCAATCATGTTCTACATAGCAGGACACCATTATGAGATTATTGTGGTCAATAACCTATAAAACAGTGCTTGCTCGTCAAAAGGGAGAAGTGGTCTCAATAAATATCCGTGTATCCCTACATACCTTGCACTCACAAGATTTAGAAGAGCAATGAATAGAGCAGCACTCTCTGATCTCATTGTTATTACCAATGTTTAGAAAGCATTCATCTCCTGGCCGAACAGGAGGAGAAGGCATTGATGGTCTGCACAAAGCACAAGGTGTCTGCAACAATAGAACAACATAAGTATCTCCTTCTGCGCATTTCATTTGTTAGTACGGACCACTTAAGAAAGCCTGAGATCAAATACCTGTCCAAGGAACAAGACATTAGAATAAAAAAGATGGGCACTATGGTGTGCGTCAAGGAGACAACCACCTTTCCCGAACTCAGCTTCCTGTTTGTGCGTCTCGAGCCTTCAGGGGCAATGTTCTTTTTCCTTCCTCCCTTAGTTCCATAGCAGGTGGGTTGGTGTTGGATTAATGTGCCTTGGCCTTCTTTTGGAAAAGCACATTGGCTTAGCTTCAGCTTCACATGTAGTTAACTGAAGAAAAAAAGATAACATGTTATATACATGTGCATACTTTAGCCAATCAAAGTAATTTTTTGAAAGTTTTCTTGAGCTATTGAATTTATAAGTCGGCCATATATTACAACACTAAAAGCCTCTTCTGCTGCTCCGTTAATAATAGCAGAGAAAGCAAGCAAGTGAACAAAATACAGTGATGTGGGCGTAGATCGTCAGGATTTCATCATTGCATACCATATTTGTCTGGATACTACAAATGCAAGCACCAGTATACCCTCTAAAACTGGCTATCCCTGTCCATTGGGTGGCTATCCACTAAACTAAACACATCCTCCATGTCTCTCCGCAACACTTTATTAGGTTCTAAAAATCCCCACCCTACTATCACTGCGTGTAGATCTTATTTCTAAAATTTCAAAATTAATTTTCTAGACACCGCTTGGCAACACATAATTCATGCCAGTGCAATGGGCACTCCATCCACATTCTAGGCGACACTGCTTCACCACACCCATAGGCTCCATCTTAGCTCCGACAGTTGACATACGAAAAATAAGCTTAATTGTGTTTGATGATCATGAAATGGAAAGGCATTCTTCATTCTTTGTTTTGTCTTCGCCATGCTCCTCAGACATCCTCCTATTTTATCTCCTCCTCTCCATTGTTGTGTGCCATCACAAGCCTCCTACAGAAAAGAGATATGTACGTAGAGAGAGAAAGCCATGTTAACATAATCACACAAATTATATTCTTCTCTCCCTGCCATTTTCTTCATTGAACCCTCGCTCAGCTTCCGACTCCGTCCCATTCCATTTATATGGCAGCTACCACCACCATAGCTTCCAGAAAACACACATATTGTTCTTACTCTACTCACGAATGAACACGAGGAATATTTGCAAGTGCTGGAACAATAGCTTCGCAATCTTCTCTTAGCATCTTAAATGACTAAGCCAATTACATGCCAACATGAGAAGATAAATAAAATGGAAATATGCAAGCTCACTACCCATTGCACAAACTGGCATGATAGATTAAGCAAGCAAATGTCTAACCATACCAGCAGAAAAAGGCAGGAAACAACACGTTGTAGGCAAAAATTAGTAATGAGCAAAGGAAATTAGTAACGAGCAAATAAATCTGAGAGGAAACCTCTGAACTAATTGTCTATAGTGTTCAATGGCAATGAAAATGACACCTTCATGTTCAAGAAAATCAATCCACGTCAATCCTGAAAATCGTCGTTCCTTCAAACGGGGCCAAGAATGTGATCCTGGTCTTGCCTCCCTATCGTCAGAGCAAACAAAAATCAACCTTATTTTGTATCCAGTCTTGGTATAGAAAGGCACCACCGCTTCAAGACCGCCACTGTTCCATGACTCAAAAAATAACATTAGATGTAAAGCATTGTAGTTTAAATAGGATGCATGATGCGATCCATTAAGCACCAAAGCAAATAGTCCTAGATCACGTGCATTCATTATTTGACGCCAAGTAGAGGGTCATTTGCTGATGTAAACTGAGAAATAAATGAAATGATGCATTGATTTTTTCGCAGCAAAGCACATATGATTAAACTATGCGACATACTGATTGAAACACCAGACATCTGTATTTCATCAAATTGCACACACCTGGTACCGGCTCTAGAAGGAAAGGGTGATGGAGACCATGTGTTTCACCTAGGCACACCCTCGAACACTGCCTTGTCAAGCTTTGTTGGTAAAGATCAATTTGGCAGCCTTGAGAACCAATGATTCAACACATAAAAAAGAGGTACAATGGGAAGGGCACTTACAGAGTAGAAGATGTAAATCCAATAGGTTCCCTGCACCTGCAATGAACCAAATAAAGTTACACAATGCTCCAAAACCCGAGGGCAGTGAAAGAAGGGGACGATTGGAGCAGGATCCTACCGACGTCCAGATCAATGGACAATGGCACCACCACAGCGTTCGTTCGAGGAAGTTCTCCAGCAACGCGACGCACACCCTGTCCCACCCGCCGCGCTTCAGCATCTTACATCCGCGGCGGCGATCCAGTACCGTGGCGGCGATCCCATACAGTGGAGACTTCCGTACGTCGGAGGCAGCGAGATCGCACGAGATCCAGCTGTGAGTTCGGCGGCGGCGGCTGTGAGATTGCACGAGATCCGACTGTGAGTTCGGCGGCGGCGGTGGCGGCTGCGAGATCGCACGAGATCCGGCTGCGTCAGTTGGAACTTGGATCGCAGGACGGCGGCGGCGTGGGCCACGCGGGGGCGTCGGTGCGGAGCAGGCGGGGCGCGAGGAAGGAGGAGAGGCGCCGGTGTGCGGCCGCGTCGGGAGCCGGAGCTTGATCTCGACCTCCATGGGGTTGGGGTTGCGGCTAGGGCTGGAGGGCGGGGGCTGGAAGGGGCGGGCGGCGGCGTCTACGAAAAAACCTACGAAAAAAATCAGTGGAAGGTGGGACGAAAAAAAACTAGGCGAGGTGGGATGAAAAAAACCCGGGCAAGGTAGGACGAAAATAAAATCCGGAACGCGACCTACCAACTGAGACATTAGGAGTAGAGATCCATCGATCCATGCAAATGAAAAACAATTCATGGATGTGTGTCCACAAACTCAATTTAGTCAGCAAACCAGGCCTTTCCCTGCCACGTCACCAAATCCTCCCTTTGAAAGGCATCAAGGTTAAAAAAATCCGGGATCAGAAAGGACAGGGTACAAACTTTCGGGATTTTGCGATGAGGGTTTGTTTTGGACAAGTTCTACAACGTCAAGGTTTAAATTAGACTTCACTCATCCGAACGACCCATCCGCCGAGCGATCCGTGTCGCACGTCCCCCGATCCACTGCTCCACTAGAGATTTTTATTCCATTCTGTTAAAAACCGTTGTATCTACTGTTCTCATTTCTTTTTTTTTCCTTCACTATATTTTTTCTCGTCAAAAAAGGCAGTGGGAATCGAACCTCCAACCTGGATGCTTAATTCCAGATTCGCTGCCACCAAGAGAAGTCATTGCTAGAGTTTATATTTAGGTTAGCTTGTTGTTATTTTTTACGAATGCTGCCACTGCATTTTCTTTGCATAGGGCGCAATTTCATTTTTTTTTCTGGATCTTGTCATCGGTCATAAATCATGTAATGTTGTTGTTTTATGATTTTTTGGCGATTTTTCACTACTTTTCTGACAAAAAATATTTTAATTACCTTTTCTTTTCTCTGTTGCGAGAAGATTTTTTATAGAAGCACAAAGGAGTTGTTGAAATATAACCCGGTATTTTTTTGTAGATGAAATGATAATTTTTGATCGTAGACTTGATAACTGATGTGCCATCATCATGATAACTTTCGCCCAAGGAAAAAAGTACACAACCGTGTAATCTCCATGGCATGGTAATATAAGCATCGCAAACTTTTTTATCTTACATGCAAACACCACAAAATAATTAACCCAGAAAAAAATTTGTTGAAGAATATACCCCCGCTAATTTCTGCATAAAATAGCATGATAAAATATGCATCATTTACTTGATAACTTAAGTATTACAAACTACACGGTAACTTTGATCGGGGATTTTTTTAAACATACCCCGGGGTGGGTGAGTTGTTGAGATATACCCTCGTAACTTCCATGTAAATGCATGGTAATGCCCTCATGGCATGGCTGATAATTCATGCATGAATACCGTGATAACTTTTTGACCCAAGAAAAAAGTTGTTGACGAACATACACGGGTAACTTATATGAAAAAACAACATGGTAATATATGCGCAACAGAGTTGATAATTTAGTTAGCCAAAGTGTAATAGTTATTTAACAAGGGAAAAAAGTTGTTGAACCGCCCTTCCCCGGCAATTCATGTGTACTAGGATGGTAATATACACACAACAGTGTTGATAACTTACTTACCCCAGACATGATAACTATTTTTTACTTGGGGAAGGGGGGGGGGGTTGTTGAAAATAGCATTGTAAATTCTGTATAAAAGGCATGGTAACATACGCACAACAAACCTGACAACTCACGCACCAACACCCGGTAACTTTGACTGAAAATAGCATTGTAAATTTTGTATAAAAAGCATGGTAACATACGCACAACAGACCTGACAACTCACATACAAACACCACGGTAACTTTGACTCGGGTGGGTTGTTTGAAAACATACCCCCGATAATTTCCATGCAAATAGCGTGGTACTATACGCACAGTATACATGATAACGCACGCACAAACACCATGGTAACTTTGACCCGGGAGGGCCGGTGGGCGAAGGTGAGGAAGTTGTTTGAAAACATACCCTCTCTCGATAACTTATGCGTAAATAGAAAGGTAATATACCCACAATTGACTTGATAACTCACGTATAAAGACCATGGTAACTTTGACCACAGTGGATGAAGTTGTTTGAAAACATATCATCGAAACTAATGTGTAAATAGTGTGGTAATATACAAGCCACGGGCGTGATAACTCACGCACAAACATTGTGGTAACTTTGCCTAGGTAAAAAAGTTGTTGAAAACATACCACGGTAACTCATGTGTATACAACATGATAATACACACACCAAAGCTGATAACTTACTTAGCTCGGACGGGTAACTATTTGCACGGAAAAAAAGGTCATCAGAAATATCAACATGGTATTTAGTTTCATAGGTCTCGTCGCGGTGGATTTTTTTGATGTGACAACGATTTTTCATCGGACCGACGATTTGAGCTATAAACTGAAGTTTTGAAATATGGGAGAATCTAGGACAATACGAGATTTTTCTCTCCCTCTATTGCAAAGCACGCATGTGCATCTGAAGAGAAAGCTAAGGAACCATTTTCATGCCCAGAAATTTTCTATATAAACAACATGATAATTTATGTATCATAATAGTGATAACTTACATTGCATAGGCGTGGTAACTTTTTACCTGAAAAAAAGGTCATCGGAACATACCAAAAAGGGATCTAGTTTCGAGGGTCTCGCCGCCACAAATCTTTTATGTGAAAACAGTTTTTTAAACCGAACTCATGATTTGAGCTCAAAATATTTTGAATTTTATATTTTGGATGAAATATTTGCTGGACATCAGCTTTTTGTTTTTTTGCTTGTAACTTTGTTTATTAGAGGAAAGACGGGAAATTACACACGCATGGAGCGAGTCTTGCATGCGCGGCTGCATGCTTGATTAATCGTTCTGCTTTGGGAGGGAGGTGGGCTAGGACTTGTTGCAAACGAGCAACTAGTCAGGTGTTAGTCGTGTCCTTAAACAATTACCTATTTAGCTTGGGAATCACCACTTTTTGATAGCTCGCACGTGTTTTGCAGAGGGAGCTGATGTTACCACACGATTGGTGCATCCACAGCAAGATTGCCGTATGTTCGAACAACTACCCCTACAACAAGCTGAGCAGGTATGTTGCTTGATGTGAAAATAAATAACAAATTTGAAGCATGTTGTGTTGCCAAACAAAATACATCAGTCCATTGTACTGATGCTAGTTTTTGTTACATTTTTCAAATCAGTTGTTTATCCCAGTCATTTCATGTGGACGGTGGGTACTGATTGTTGTTAATTTTACATGGCATAATGTTGAAATATATGACCCTACGGTCAGAATTAGGAAAGGTGACGACTCGCACGGGAGACTGTGGGATGTGCTAGTAAGTGTTGTAAATCGAAATACACGAGTGATAATTATAATGTTTTTTAACTATCACCACTTTCATAAACAGGGTCAAAATATTTAGAAGGTCATGTCCATGATTGCACGCAAAGGAATTAGGGTTTACGACAAATACAGGTCTGCACCAGATGCTTAGGTTAATTGTTTTGCATATCATACAGTACAAATATATTCATTATAGCATGTACGAGGCAGACAAGATAGTGGTTTTGCAGTTATGTGGGTCATACAGTGCCACAATGGAAAAGACCTGATAGTTTACAGCAAGGTACGCATGCTGAACAATATAGCACACTCTTCCATGAAAAAATATGCATGATGCATGCAAATCTTGTTTAAATTATTTTGTTCAGAGGTCGATTGTTGGATATCGGAAGGAAATATGTTGCACTTTGATACTACACACGCTAAGAGCATCTCTAGCAGACCCCTTATCATCATTAAAAAGTACACTTCCGTGATGATACGTGTTTGTCACAGTAGGTCACGTTTTCTGTCCTGCATGTACATCTATGACGGTTTTATGACAGAATCAGGACAGTCATACCTATGCTGTCATAGAAGTGTTCCATGACATTACCAAAATTATCATCATATGCTTTCATCAAGGGTGACCGACACGTGGCATACACCGTAACGGAACGTCGTTAAGCTATCGGGTCCGGTTTTGGATCCGATAACCCGTTAACAGCCCGGACCAATGAGGATTTTCCATGTGTAAAATTGTCATTGACCGAAGGAAGCACGTCTTGGCTCACCGTCGGGACAGATGTCATCCATTCATTGGACAGGAGGCGCCTATGATAGGTCGACACGTGGCACGGCCCAACAGAGGCCCATTTTGGTGAAAAGGTCGGCCCGTTTGACATGGTCAAAAGGTAACAGGCCGGCCCACGGAAAGCATGTTCCTATATAGCCAATTTATGGCCCGCTAACTCACGACCCGTTACGGCCTACCAGAATTAAGCCTAGTAGCTTCATCTGGGCCGTCCAATATGATTCCAGCCCGTTGTAACTTCTGGCCCATGTATGGCCCACGATGTCTTTCGGCCCATACGAGGCCATTTGTAACTCTTGGTCCATTAACGGCCTGTAGTGAATCTGGCCCGCAATGAACAGTGTATCGCTTCATACCTATTAACGGCCCATCATTCCATTGGGCCGTTCCAACCCGTGTTATCTTTCGGCTTTCTCAGGGCCCATTTATTCTTGGGCTTATTTCCAGCATTCGGTTACTTATGGACCGTTACTGGCATTTACTGCTTGTGGGCCAAATTCAGCCCGTGGTTACAATCGGCCTGTTAATCCGTTGGGCCGTTTTCATAGTGTCATCAAATATGGCCGATTAGCGATGGCCCATGAACGGACGATTCCAAATCTAGCCCGTTTACGGCCCATAATGCAGTCTGTTATTGGCCCATGTTTGGCCGATCGATCATACAGCCCTAGAAGGCCCATTGATGCTACGGCCCGTAGAAGGCCCATTGTTTCTACGGCCCATACAAGGCCCATTGTTTCTACGGCCCGTAGGAGGCCCATGGTAACTACAGTAAATATGTAGCCCATGGTTATTGTGGCCTAGTTTTAAAAAATAGGTTATTACGGCCAAACCGCAGAAAAATAACTGCATTAACTACAAGCAAACAAATAAACAAGACAACAAGGAAATAAATAACCAAGCAACTTACACTGGGCTATCACGGATATTACACATATCACATCCACTGGGCATCAAAGTTCGCCATCAATGCAAATATAGGGAACAAAGCAACATATCATATACACTGGTTGTCAAAGTTGGCGACCAGTGCAAATAAACGCCGCAGCAAAACAAGTCCAGAATCAAACCACTTCGAAGATCTAAAGAAACAATATCCCAGGTACCCATAATGTCGGCAAGATGCTTAGCAAGCTTATTAACTTTTTCTTGTTTGGCGCTTAAATCCTCCAAATAACGATTTTGCACTAGAAAGTATGCATCTGATTTCGCAGGACTTCCTCGGTCCTTGACTTCTGTCACAAGACATCGATCGATGTATGTCAACTTGAAGTTGAGACTCAAGAAGACGAACTGATTCAGCAGCGAGTTCAAGAGCTTGCGCCAATGAGAGGCCAGAATCTCGAACACTACATCAAGACAGGACTTTTGGGTTCTCTCACTGTCGTCAAGATAGTTTGTATCAGCTTTCTTGGAGACCAACAGGGATGTCTCACTATCTTAAACCTTATATGCATTACTTCCTTTACCGTTGCATAATGGGGTACTGTTCTCCAATATTTTGTCCGCATTCTAAAAGAGAAACAAGTAGACACATCACAGGTTTACCATGTTGTATATGAAAATCATTTTGGTAAATCAGTTCAGTAGTAAAGTGGATAGGATAACAACATGAAACAAACATATATCTATGTATCATGGTCACTTTATGGTCTATATCATTCTAGTTTTTGTTGCCAAATCAAGATAGAGACACAGTTCAAATAATATTTGTTCAAGACAAAGCAGAATAGACAGAATATAAGTGTGGAAAACTATAGAGTAATAACAACACTTGTAATGTGCATGACATGAGAACATAACTGTTTATTCAATTGAAACTGAAATCAATATAGAGCAAGTTACAACAGCAAACCAGTTAAAGAAACAGGTTTAAAACATACCTTTTATGCCATTGGAGTTTCAATTCCATCCTTCAAATTTGAAAATAGTTGGTGTGAGTAAATACAAGTGATGCAAGAGCAAAGGAGTATGAACCATAGCTACAGTAACTGACACGAGAACAATTCTTCTTCTCCTTTAAGCATTGAGTCGGGATTCGAGTGGTGGTCCTCGTGCTTTGGGCACTCAGGTTCCTTTACTAACCGCCGTGTTTGGATGCTCTGTGGTGGAGAGGGTGTTTGTGTCAACTGGGCTCAGGTTATTATCTGCTGGGGTTGGGGTTAGAAGGGGTGTAGCTGGTTCTCTGTCCAACTGGGTAGGGGTACAATCTGCGAGAGTCTGGGTTATGTGTGGTGGGGCTGGTTCTTGGGCAAGTACAGCTGTGATTCTATCTGCATCAACTGGTAGCACTATCTTTTCTGAAGACCATGTTGTTACTCCCTTAGATACTGCCATCACCCTCTCCAATTCAAATGGCTGAGAAACAAGAAAAGTAATTGAATGTACAGATATTGTATGATAGACAGGTGCAATGGATAGTGGGGAATAAAAGAGGGCATGAAATAATTCACATTTATGTTGTCTAACCAAACAGGATAGCATGACACAATGTCACATATATGATGGCTAACTAAACAGGATAGCATGACACAATTTCAGATTATGATGGCTAACTAAAAAAGATGGAAAGACATAGTTCAAAATATGATGACTATGTAAACAAGATGACATGATATAACTATACAATGTGTTTATTAAATAGGTTGGCATGCCATAATTCACATACATGCCGCCTATGGAAACATGATAGCATGATATAATTCACGGATAGAATGACATAATTCAAAATATGATGACTGTAAACACAAAACAAGATGAGATGATATAACTATATGATGTCTTTATTAAATGGGTTGCCATGCCATAATTCAGATAGATGTTGTGTATGTAAGCATGATGGCATGATATAATTCAAATATATGATTTATATAGTAAGCAAGTAAGCAGATGGCAATCCATATATGATGTAAAAACTAAGCAATGCAAGACAACATGCATGACATGGGTAATATAACCTCGCCAAGTTTGAGCATAGACCTCGGGGAAATAGGACTGGTCATCGGTCTCGAATCCTCCTCCGAGGAGCTCTCTGAACCAAAGAAGATGTCGCTTCACGTGTAGCATTGTCTACTCAATACCTTGTTTTCACTCGAGATACTTCCATCACCGCTTCAAATGGCTGATGCACAGGAAGAGTAGTTGAATATACAAACGTTATCGACAAATGGAACACATAATACAAACAAATGATAGCATGATAAAATTCACATACATGATGATTGGCTAAACAACATGGCATTGCATAATTAACATATATAATGCCTTTGCAACAAGATATCATTGCATAATTCACATATATAATATCTTGCAACAAGATGGCAATGCATAATTCACATATATGGTAATTAGACACTAAACAGGTGGCATTCACACAAAGCATGTCTAAACTAATCAAATGACATAGCAATGCGAGACACCATACAGACGATATGAGCAACATAACCCTGCCAAGTTAGAGCATACACCTAGGGGGAAATATGACTGGTCATCTGTCTCTGAATCCTCCTATGAGGAGCTATCCGTAACCAACGAGATATGCGCTTCGTCAGATAACATAGTCTGCTCTGAAGACCTTGTTTTCACTCCAGAATTTTCCATCATCGTGTCAAATGGCTAATGCACACGAAGAGTAGTTGAATGTACTAACATTGTTGACAAATGTAATACGTAACGAAAAAAAGGATGGCCTGATATAATTCATGTTGGGGAACGTTGCAGAAAATAAAAAATTTCCTACGGTTTCACCAAGATCCATCTATGAGTTCATCCAGCAACGAGTGATAGGAGTGCACCTACATACCATTGTAGATCGCGAGCGGAAGCGTTCAAGAGAACGGGGTTGAGGGAGTCGTACTCGTCGTGATCCAAATCATCGATGACCAAGTGCTGAACGGACAGCACCTCCGCGTTCAACACATGTACGGAGCGGATGACGCCTCCGCACCTTGATCCAGCAAGGAGGAGGGAGAGGTTGAGGAAGAAGGCTCCAACAGCAGACGACGACGCGTGGTGGTGATGGAGTGGCGCTTCTTGGCAGGGCTTCTCCAAGCTCACGCGGAGGAGGAGAGTGTTGGGAGGGAGGGCTGCGCCTTGGATGTTGTGTGCAGCCCTCCCTTGCCCCTCTATTTATAGGGAATGGGGAAGGGCGGCCCCTCTAGATGAGATCTAGAGGGGGCGGCTGCCAAGGAGGGGCTTGCCCCCCAAGCAAGGCGCCCCACTGGGGTTTCCCCAACCCTAGGCGCATGGGCCCAGGGGGATCGCCCAGCCTCCAGGGCTGGTTCCTGCCCACTATGGCCCATGAGGCCCTCCGAGAGAGGTGGCCCCTCCCGGTGGACCCTCGAACCCATCCGGTGGCCCCAAAGACAATACCGATATGCCCCGAAACTTTCCGGTGACCGTATGACAACTTCCCATATATAAATCTTCACCTCCGGACCATTCCGAACTCCTCGTGACGCCCGGGATCTTATCTCGACTCAACAACATTCGTAATCACATACAAGTCTTCCTAATAACCCTAGCGTCACCGAACCTTAAGTGTGTAGACCCTACGGGTTCGGGAGACACGTAGACATGACCAAGACGACTCTCCGGTCAATAACCAACAACGGGATCTGGATACCCATGTTGGCTCCCACATGCTCCTCGATGATCTCATCGGATGAACCACGATGTCGAGGATTCAATCAACCCCGTATAAAATTCCCTTTGTCAATCGGTACGTTACTTGCCCGAGATTCGATCGTCGGTATCCCAATACCTCGTTCAATCTCGTTACCGGCAAGTCATTTTACTCGTACCGTAATGCATGATCCCATGACCCAACAGTTGGTCACTTTGAGCTCATTATGATGATGCATTACCGAGTGGGCCCAGAGATACCTCTCTGTCATACGGAGTGACAAATCCCAGTCTCGATCCGTGTCAACCCAATAGACACTTTCGGAGATACCCGTAGTGTAACTTTATAGTCACCCAGTTACGTTGTGACGTTTAGTACACCCAAAGCACTCCTACGGTGTCCGGGAGTTACACGATCTCATGGTCTAAGGAAAAGATACTTGACATTGGAAAAGCTCTAGCAAAACGAACTACACGATCTTGTGCTATGCTTAGGATTGGGTCTTGTCCATCACATCATTCTCCTAATGATGTGATCCTGTTATCAATGACATCCAATGTCCATAGTCAGGAAACCATGACTATCTATTGATCAACGAGCTAGTCAACTAGAGGCTCACTAGGGACATGTTGTAGTCTATGTATTCAAACGTGTATTACGATTTCCGGATAATACAATTATAGCATGAATAAAAGACAATTATCATGAACAAGGAAATATAATAATAATTCTTTTATTATTGCCTCTAGGGAATATTTCCAACAGTATCCCACTTGCACTAGAGTCAATAATCTAGTTACATTGTGATGAATCGAACACCCATAGAGTTCTGGTGTTGATCATGTTTTGCTCGCGGAAGAGGTTTAGTCAACAGATCTGTGACATTCAGATCCGTATGCATTTTGCAAATTTCTATGTCTCCATCTTGAACATTTTCACGAATGGAGTTGAAGCGACGCTGATGTGCTCGGTCTTCTTGTGAAACCCGGCTCCTTGGCAAGTGCAATAGCTCCAGTGTTGTCACGAAGAGTTTGATCGGCCCCGACGCATTGGGTATGACTCCTAGGTCGGTGATGAACTCCTTCACCCAAATTGCTTCATGCGCTGCCTCCGAGCCTGCCATGTACTCCGCTTCACATGTAGATCCCGCCACGACGCTCGCTTGCAAACCGCACTACCATCGCTTCCACCATTCAACATATACACGATCCGGTTTGTGACTTAGAGTCATCGGATCTGTGTCGAAGCTAAGCGTCGACGTAACCCTTCTGACGAGCTCTTCGTCACCTCCATAAACGAAAACATGTCCTTAGTCCTTTTCGGTACTTCAGATATTCTTGACCGCTGTCCAAAGGTTCCTTGCGGGATTACTTTGGTACCTTCCTACCAAACTTACGGCAAGGTTTACATCAGTCCGGTACACAAGATGGCATACATAATAGACCCTATGGTCGAGGCATAGGGATGACACTCATCTCTTCTATATCTTACGTCAGGTGGGACATTGAGCCGAGCTCAACTTCACACCTTGCAAACAGGCAAGAACCCTTCTTAGACTGATCCATATTGAACTTCTTCAATATCTTATCAAGGTATGTGCTTTGTGAAAGACCTATGAGGCGCCTCGATCTATCTCTATAGATATTGATGCCTAATATATAAGCAGCTTCTCCAAGGTCCTTCATTGAAAAACTCTTATTCAAGTAGGCCTTAATGCTATCCAAAAGTTCTATATCATTTCCCATCAAAAGTATGTCATCTACATATAATATGAGAAATGCTCTGAGCTCCCACTCACTTTCTTGTAAACGCAGGCTTCTCCATAAGTCTCATATAACCCAAACGCTTTGATCATCTCATCAAAGCGAATGTTCCAACTCCGAGATGCTTGCACCAGCCCATAAATGGATCGCTGGAGCTTGCATACCTTGTTAGCATTCTTAGGGTCGACAAAACCTTCCGGCTGCATCATATACAGTTCTTCCTTAAGATAACCGTTAAGGAATGCCGTTTTGACGTCCATTTGCCATATCTCATAATCATAGTATGTGGCAATTGCTAACATGATTCGGGCGGACTTCAGCTTCGCTACGGGAGAGAAAGTCTCATCGTAGTCAACCCCTTGAACTTGCCGATAACCCTTAGCGACAAGTAGAGCTTTATAGATGGTAACATTACCATCCGCGTCCTTCTTCTTCTTAAAGATCCATTTGTTTTCTATCGCTCGCCGATCATCGGGCAAGTCTGTCAAAGTCCATACTTTGTTTTCATACATGGATTCTATCTCGGATTGCATGGCTTCAAGCCATTTGTTGGAATCTGGGCCCGCCATCGCTTCTTCCAAGTTCGAAGGTTCACCGTTGTCTAACAACATGATTTCCAGGACAGGTTGCCATACCACTCTAGTGTGGAACGTGTCCTTGTGGACCTCTGAAGTTCAGCAGAACTTGATCCAAGTACCTTGATCATCATTATTAATTTCCTCTCCGATCGGTGTAGGCACCACAGACCATTTTCCCGAGTTGCACTACTTTCCGGTTCAAGAGGTAGTACTTCATCGAGTTCTACTTTCCTCCCACTTACTCCTTTCGAGAGAAACTCTTTTCCGAAAGGATCCGTTCTTGGCAACAAAGATCTTGCCTTCGGATCTAAGGTGGAAGGTATACCCAATGGTTTCCTTAGGGTATCCTATGAAGACGCATTTTTCCAACTTGGGTTCGAGCTTTTCAGTTGAAGTTTCTTGACATAAGCATCGCATCCCCAAACTTTCGAAACGACGACTTAGGTTTCTTCCCAAACCATAATTCATACGGTGTCGCCTCAAAGGATTTAGATGGAGCCCTATTTAAAGTGAATGTAGCTGTCTCTAGAGCGTATCCCCAAAATGATAGCGGTAAATCGGTAAGAGACATCATAGATCGCACCATATCCAATAGAGTGCGATTACGACGTTCGGACACACCATTACCCGAGGTGTTCCAGTGGCGTGAGTTGTGAAACGATTCCACATTTTCTTAAGTGTGTACCAAATTCGTGACTTAAATATTCTCCTCCACGATCTGATCGTAAGAATTTTATCTTTCGGTCATGTTGATTCTCTACTTCATTCTGAAATTCCTTGAACGTTTCAAAGGTCTCAGACTTGTGTTTCATCAAGTAGAAATACCCATATCTACTTAAGTCGTCAGTGAGAGTGAGAACATAACGATATCCTCCGCGAGCCTCAACGCTCATTGGACCGCACACATTAGTATGTATGATTTCCAATAAGTTGGTTGCTCGCTCCATTGTTCCGGAGAACGGAGTCTTGGTCATCTTGCCCATGAGGCATGGTTCGCATGTGTCAAATGATTCATAATCTAGAGACTCCAAAAGTCCATCAGCATGGAGCTTCTTCATGCGCTTGACACCAATGTGACCAAGGCGGCAAGTGCCACAAGTATGTGGGACTATCGTTATCAACTTTACATCTTTTGGTATTCACACTATGAATATGTGTAACATCACTTTCGAGATTCATTAAGAATAAACCATTGACCATCGGAGCATGACCATAAAACATATCTCTCATGTAAATAGAACAACCATTATTCTCGGATTTAAATGAGTAGCCATCTCGATTAAACGAGATCCCGATACAATGTTCATGCTCAAACTTGGCACTAAATAATAATCATTGAGGTTTAAAACTAATCCCGTAGGTAAATGTAGAGGTAGCGTCGACGGCGATCACATCGACCTTGGAACCATTCCCGACGCATAGTCACCTCATCCTTCACCGCCTCCGCTTATTCTCGCAGCTCCTGCTGTGAGTTACAAATATGAGCAACGGCACCAAATCAAATACCGGGAGTTACTACGAGTCTCGGTAAGGTACACATCAATTACATGTATATCACATATACCTTTAGTGTTGCCGGCCTTCTTGTCCGCTAAGTATTTGGGGCAGTTCCGCTTCGAAAGGACCCTTCCTTTGCAATAAAAGCACTCGGTCTCGTGCTTGGATCCATTCTTTGACTTCTTCCGGCAAGAATCGGCTTACGGGCGCGGCAACATCTTTGCCGTCCTTCTTGAAGATCTTCTTACCCTTGCCCTTCTTGAACTTGGTGGTTTTATTGACCATCAACACTTGATGTTCCTTTTGATTTCTACCTCTGCTGACTTCACATTGAAAATACTTCAGAATAGTTTTCACCATCCCCTGCATATTGTAGTTCATCACAAAGCTCTTGTAGCTTGGTGGGAGCGATCAAGGATTATGTCAATGACCGCCTCGTCCGGAGGTTAATATTCAAGCTGACAAAGCGGTTGTGCAACCTGACATTCGAGTATGTGCTCACCGATGTAACTATTTTCCTCCATCTTACAACTATAGAACTTGTCGGAGACTTCATATCTCTCGACCAGGCGTGAGCTTGGAAAACCATTTTCAGCTCCTCGAACATCTCATATGCTCGTGTTGCTCAAAACGCTTTTGGAGCCCGGTTCTAAGCTGTAAAGTATGCCGCACCGAACGAGGGAGTAATCATCAAGACGTGATCGCCAAGCGTTCATAACGCCTTGGTTCTCTCGGGATGGGTGCTTCACCTAGCGGTCCTTCTAGGACATATGCTTTCTTGGCAGCTATGAGGATGATCCTCGGGTTCCGGACCCGATCCGTATAGTTGATGCCATCATCTTTCAGCTTGGTTTTCTAGGAACGTTGAAGTTCATGTTGACATGAGCGTTGGCCATTTGATCTACAAGACATATTTGCAAAGATTTTAGACTAAGTTCATGATAATTAAGTTCATCTAATCAAATTATTTAATGAACTCCCACTCAGATTTGACATCCTCTAGTCATCTAAGTGTTACATGATCCGAGTCGACTAGGCCGTGTCCGATCATCACGTGAGACGGACTAGTCATCATCGGTGAACATCTCCATGTTGATCGTATCTTCCATACGACTCATGTTCGACCTTTCGGTCTCTGTGTTCCGAGGCCATGTCTGTGCATGCTAGGCTCGTCAAGTTAACCTAAGTGTTTTGCATGTGTAAAACTGTCTTACACCCGTTGTATGTGAACGTAGGAATCTATCACACCCGATCATCACGTGGTGCTTCGAAACGACGAACTTTAGCAACGGCGCACAATTAGGGGGAACACTTTATTGAAATTATTATGAGGGATCATCTTATTTACTACCGCCGTTCTAAGTAAACAAGATGCAAAAACATAATAAACATCACATGTAATTAAATAGTAGTGACATGATATGGCCAATATCATATAGCTCCTTTGATCTCCATCTTAGGGCTCCATGATCATCTTGTCACCGGCATGACACCATGATCTCCATCATCGTGTCTCCATGAAGTTGCTCGCCAACTATTACTTCTACTACTATAGCTAACGGTTTAGCAATAAAGTAAAGTAATTACATGGCGTTGAATCAATGACACGCAGGCCATACAATAATTAAGACAACTCCTATGTCTCCTGCCGGTTGTCGTACTCATCGACATGCAAGTCGTGATTCCTATTACAAGAACATGATCTCATACATCAAAATATATCATTCATCATTCATCACAACTTTTGGCCATATCACATCACAAGGCAATTGCTGCAAAAACAAGTTAGACGTCCTCTAATTGTTGTTGCATCTTTTACGTGGCTGCAATAGGGTTCTAGCAAGAACGTTTTCTTACCTACGAAAAAGCCACAACGTGATTTGTCAACTTATATTTACCCTTCATAAGGACCCTTTTCATCGAATCCGCTCCAACTAAAGTGGGAGAGACAGACACCCGCTAGCCACCTTATGCAACTAGTGCATGTCAGTCGGTGGAACCTGTCTCACGTAAGCGTACGTGTAAGGTCGGTCCGGGCCGCTTCATCCCACAATACCGCTGAAGCAAAATAAGACTAGTAGCGGCAAGAAAGTTGACAACATCTACGCCCACAACAAATTGTGTTCTACTC
Organism: Aegilops longissima; assembly: GCA_021605205.1. Lineage (NCBI taxonomy): Eukaryota > Viridiplantae > Streptophyta > Magnoliopsida > Poales > Poaceae > Aegilops > Aegilops longissima. Next base: position 722 of record JAHIAM010000018.1, on the reverse strand, counting down.
GTGCAAAGAGAACTACGCATAGACCTAGCTCATGATGCCACTGTTGGGGAACGTTGCAGAAAATAAAAAATTTCCTACGGTTTCACCAAGATCCATCTATGAGTTCATCCAGCAACGAGTGATAGGAGTGCATCTACATACCTTTGTAGATCGCGAGCGGAAGCATTCAAGAGAACTGGGTTAAGGGAGTCGTACTCGTCGTGATCCAAATCACCGATGACCAAGTGCCGAACGGACAACACCTCCGCGTTCAACACATGTACGGAGCGGATGACGTGTCCCGCACCTTGATCCAGCAAGGAGGAGGGAGAGGTTGAGGAAGAAGGCTCCAACAGCAGCACGACGGCGTGGTGGTGATGGAGTGGCGATTCTCCCAGGCTTCGCCAAGCTCACGCGGAGGAGGAGAGGTGTTGGGAAGGGGAGGGGCTGCGCCTTGGATGTTGTGTGCAGCCCTCCCCTCGCCCCTCTATTTATAGGGGAAGGGGAAGGGGGCCGGCCCCCTCTAGATGAGATCTAGAGGGGGCGGCGGTTAAGGGAGGGGCTTGCCCCCAAGCAGGCGCCCCACTAGGGTTTCCCCCAACCCTAGGCGCATGGGCCCAAGGGGGATGTGCCCAGCCCTCCAGGCTGGTTCCTGCCCACCACGGCCCATGAGGCCCTCCGAGAGAGGTGGCCCTCCTGGTGGACCCGAACCCCTCCGGTGGCCCCAGACAATACCGATATGC
>JAHIAM010000017.1:0-36121 GCA_021605205.1 Aegilops longissima | reverse complement strand
TGCCACATAAGCATGTTTGCGAGTCCCAAGTGCATGATACTACTTATGTTACTCCCACTATGGCCAGCCTTACTTGTCGCGAAAATGGATGTATCTAGACGTATTTTAGTTCTAGATACATCCATTTCAGACAAATAATTCAACGGAGGAGTACATTTAGGAGCGGAGGAGTATAAAATATGTGACGGTAAGCTTTGTAATACCCGGCCCAAGTCGAGATGGTTGTGCACGAGGAGGCGAGATCATGCAGACCGAGCAGAGCAGGACCCGGCGATGGAGCTCTCAAGGTCTCGATGGACCTCTCCGTGCTCCATTGCCCCTTGTGCCTCCGCCCTTGGCGCCTCCGGTGTATGAGGTTGAATACACCTCGTCATTCGGCTGATTGAGCAAGGTGCAGGTTTCTTGATTGATGTGTTGTTGGATTGATTTCTGCGGTGCAAGGGAGGGCACACAGCTGCGCGGACTGCCACGTCGGCGCCTCGGGAACCAGCGGCGATGCAGAAAGCGGCCTTGGCGGTGGCCGGCGTGCGGAACACGGCGGTGGACTCCGTCCTTTAAATCGTTGAGGTGGAGTGCCGCCGCGAAGGCTGTGGGCTCGTCACCACCACAAGCTTCGCCCGATCACCGGGCGTGTGTTCGCTCGCGCCACTGCAAATGCCCGTGCCCGTCTCACGACTCGAAGGCCCGCGGCGCTCTACCACCACATCAGCACCGCATCCCATGCCGTGCACGGGATCGATCGGAAGGTGCTCCAGCTGCAAGTGCCAGCATCCGAACCCTGCTCTTGCTGTTCGCGGAGGAGGACCGCTGCCGTTTTTCTTGGTCGTGGCCGCTCGACATCGGTGCGCTATCGTCGTGTCGATCGTGCGCATCGAGGCGGGGCGTCCCCCGCTGCACTACTTGGCCAAGCTGTGGGCGAAGCGGCCCGCAGAGAGCCCAAAGGCACGACCAGCGCCGTTGTCGTGGAATTGTCACGGCAGATGTCCTCATGAAAGGACATAGTCGTGGGAGCCATCGTGCGGGTTAACCTAGAGGGTTAAAGCGGACACAAGACAGGGAATTATCTTGGTTGGCCCCTTGATGAAGGTAAAAACCTCGTCCGGTTGTGGTGTGATTGATATGGTTTGGCGACTAGGGAGCAATAGCTTTGCCTTAGCCTCGAACTCTCTGTCCCTAACTTCGCCGCGGGTCGTCCCTTATATACGGGTTGGCCTTGCGGGTTCTGAAATCCCAATCCGGCTCATACAAGAGTCCGGCTTGGTTTCTCCTTCCTTGCCTTACAATACAAGCTACAATACTAAAGCGGTTTACATGTATGGACCTTAATTCACCTCTGGGCTCCAGGCCTCCATATGGGCTGGATCATGCCTGAGGTAAACCGGCCCCTCAGGCGGTTCACACTCCGTAGTTGTATCCCCAACATTAGGCCCCAGTTGACTTGAACGGTTCGAGTTAATCTTCTACATCTTTAGGCAACTCCTGATCTCCCACAGCAAACCGCCATCTGCTTGAACCGCGTGACATCATCCTCGATCTTCGTGTCGGGGCACCACAGCGTCATTTTGAACAAAAGATCCAAGCAGTAAGATTCCCTTCATTAAGGCTATCCAGGGAATCGGCGGCAGCTGCACCTTCCGCCGCTTTTGACTCCTCGATTCTCGCGCCGTTGATTACTCGGTCCCTTATAAATAGACCGGTCGGGCCATTCTCTTCTTCTTCTTCTTCTCTTCTTCCTCCTCGCGACCCGCCGACCACGAAGCTCTTGCCGTCGTCCTCAACCTTCGACCGGCGCTTCACACCGACCGCTGCATCAACCTGATCTTACGAGTTTCAGCGCTCCTCCGCGGTTTCCGCTCGTCAGGTAAGGTTTCCTTCAAACCCTAGATCTCATCTGAAAACTCCGTTCGTCTCATAGCTCGTAAGCGTTCGTGCCGATTCTTCATACTAGCTCCGCCACGGCCGTACGGCTCAGCCGTACCGCTCATCCTATGCAAGTGGCTGCTTTCGCCGTTTACCCGACTCTATGCATCTTCCCCTTCTGTTCAGATCCTTTACTTTAACATGCCTGAACCTTCCTGCGCTGTAAGAGGTCTGCATAGGTCGTAGAAATTTTCCTTCTTGAACTCGGTAGATCAAATTATTTTCATTTGCATGGGAAACCTGTTTACATCTACACTTAGCAACTTTTTCAGCTCTGCCTCCTCTGGCGATTTAACTTTTGATAGCTAATCCGTCCTCCATTAGTCCTTAGTTAAACGGAATGGGAAGCCGCTGCTGAATTGCCGGTTTAACAATATTAAACGCTGACCCGTTCAACGGTGAACTGTTTTCTTCCTTTCTTTCGCAGCTTTAGTCTTCGGAATGGCTCCTCAATTTTCCGCTTGCAATTGGGTCCGGTCGAGTCAACTGAAAGCAGCTCAGCAGCTACGTCACCAGCGGTTTGGCTCCAAAAATGTCCTCCATTGGCGTGTTCGGGCGAGTTTCCTCGAGCATGGCGAGGAAATAATGTGTTTATGCAGCACCTAGACCGGGGTTACGCCGCCCGGTTCAAAGTTTTTCGGGACGTCCTTGCCGACTTGCAACTCCATCCGCGGATATCGGCCCAATGCATGTCAAACATATGCAACTTTCAAGTCTTACGTGAAGTCTATCTTCAAGAAGAACCATCTGTGGAGTTGTTCAGAGATTTTTTCATCTGAACCGTCGCACAGAAATTTTCGATGGTCCTAACTGCGGAGCTGGGCGGCGTTTCAATCCAGAAGAGGAAGGAAGTCGATTTTCCTCACGCCAAGCACCACAGCCATCAAAGGATGGAACCAAACCTGGTTCTCTGCGGAACACCCCCCTTAGCGAAAACCCTTGCGGGTTACCGTTCTCACCGGCTCAACAACCAGCATCCGCTGCCTGCAGCTTAACCGCCGGAGCGGAAGAACTTCGCACCGCAAATAATCAAGCTCCGAGCTCTAATGGCCAATGGCTTAACGGCGTGGATCTTATGCGTTCTGGGTCTCTTGGGGTGTTTGCCACTAAGCCGCCCGGCCGGATTGATGCAGTACACGGCAGCCTCAAAGATCCTCAAAGCGTCACGAGCTGCCCATAACTGAGCAGGAGGTCACCGAGATCGTCAAGAAGATGCTTGATGAGCCAATCTCCGTCTGCAGCCCTAACGGGTTGGCTCCATTTTGTGCCGCCAACAAACCGCCGTGATGCGTTCTACTCACTGCCTTCGGGCTCTTAATACTCTGTTGATATCGCTAATCCTTGTTACTTCTCGGTGACGGCTCATACGGAAACGCACCAAACGGTTCGGCGCGCGTGTAAAGTCCAAGGCCACTAAGAAAACAGGCAAGAAGAAGACCGCGAGTCCTCGATCCGCGGAGGGCGAAGAATCGGAAGCTGAGGTAAACCGGCTTTCCGCTTTGTGTTTCTTCCTGCATATGCTTGGCCTTTACAATCTTTTCTTGACAATTTTCTTCCCGGGATGATCTGAAGCCAGCCATGCCGACCTGTTGAGGTAATCTTACTTTCTTCGAATCCGATCTTGCGCGGTTAAGAGAATTAAATCGCGCCGTCCGGAAAGTGAAAAATATCATTCTGTGCTTACTTGAATCAAATCTTAACTTGAAGACACAGCAGGCTGAAGCGCCGTACAACCCGGCACGATGTGCCAGCAGGTTACCTCTGCCGGTTTACGGACACACCAATCCGGGCGTCGTCCGAGGTGACTTGCTCTCTGGCGTTATCCCTTAAAGGTTTCTTCGATGTCCTCTCAATCCGTCGACCCGAATTATCGGGCCTCTTCCAACTCGTCGGCGGTTCATCCACCACACAACTGCCTCCGCTGAACATCGCGCGGGGTATGTAATTCTTGTCATCAATTCGACTCACCGTCACCTTGGTCAATTTGTCTTGATCCGATTCTGAATATTGCAGCACCAAGGCTCGCTTGAGCAAGAAGGCGAAAACTCTTGATCCTACCCGGATGTTGATCCGGAAAGACCCCGAAACAACCACGAAAATCCTGAAGCTGCCAAGGAAGCTACGGCGAGTTGTACAAAAGCGACAACTGCTGATCCGCGGAAGTTGAACCGGAGGTCAAGTGGAAACTTCACAGCCTGCTCCATCAAACCCGTCTGCTGAGCGGCCGTGGTGTTGAACCGCCGAGCGAGCAAAAGCGACATCGAGCCCAAACAAGACCGCTGAAAATGGCGATGTTATTGTGGCGGTCTGGCTATCTGCTCCTAGCCAACGGTCGCTTTAGCAAAGCACAGCATCAAAGAAAGTTCCACTACTATGAGCAAGGACAAGGGAAGACCGATATGTCCGACTACGACAATTTCTCTGCCCAAGAGCTTCATTCCGGCTTTACGAACCGGCTTTACACAAGCCGTGACTTTGAAGCCGGTCTAATGCATCGCATGAAGGACGCTATGAGGTAATGGGCTGACCTTTCTTTTATTTTAACTGCATAGTGGCCCCAAGGGTCGGTTTAACTTTGTAAAGTTAAACGGGACTTAAGTGTGTCCTCATAGCAAATTGAGATCAACTAGCCATTAGCCCCCAAGTGCCAAGTTGAATACTTGTATTAAGCTTGGGACTTGTATAATAAAACCACTAACATGCTTCCTTTGTCATCGAATGAAATACACCGACAAGCTGTGCAACTCAAGGACCTCCGAACCAATCTGGAAACCCAAATAACGAAGCCACCAAAGCCAAGGATGAGCTAAAACTGCCACGACCACCATGGAACAGCTGAAGGTGGTACAAATCCGGCGGGTCAAGCTGGGACACCGAGAAGGCGGTTTAGTAAAGCGGGCGGAGGAAGCTGAGGACCCTTAAACCGGTGGTGAAGAGCTGACCGGACTCAAGCGCCAAGTGCATGCCATGACCTCTGCCATCTTTGGTAAGCAAATTTATCTTGAATATGCCTGTGTTAATGCTTCGCGGTTTAACAGAGCTGTCTAAACCTGGTGTAGGCAAGCGTATTGCTCATCTGGGCTCGGCGTGCGGAAAAACTCAAGGCCGTACACTCTGATTGAGCAGCTATACACGGCGCCCAGTGAGTCATATCCGCCACTTCATATGACAACACGGCGCCGTCCACGATCGGAGAGGCGCTGGACCGGCTGTCCATGATTCGGGGCAGCTTGAAGAGATGAAGCGATCCGCGGCCGGGCTGGCGCGCTCTTGGCTCGACTCGTGCCAAAGCATGGATAGCGGATCTTGATCCGGTGACATAGCTAAAGGTTTTCCGTGCTCAATAGAGCGGTGAAGCCTTTGATAGCGATGCCTGAAGCGGATTACAAAGGAAGTGCGTCCGTTGGCGAGTCAGCGGCGCTGAAGCCAATCTGGAGGTTCACCGATCTTTTATAGCGCAAACAACAAGCGGGTGGAGTTTGTCATCCGGAAGTCGAGCCTGATTCCTCAATCCGTAAGCACACTTACGCCCACGGCGTTGATCCGGCTGAGCTGATAAGTGAAGAAGCTGTCTTCGAGGCCTTAACCGGATTGGTGGTCTACCAATGACTTCGGGCTTTGGGTGAGGAAGAAGAAGAAGCTGAACCGGCGCGGCGCCGTCCCCTCCACCTCGCGCCAACCGGTGAAGCGGCGTAATCCGTCAAGCGGGCGATATATCCAAAGCTCGCGTGGCGCCGGACCTCGAAAACTTTGTAATAGGATAGCAAGTGTCTTTCATTGAACAATGCGGTACAACCTTGATGCGTAAACTTTTGCATGGCGGTCTTTGGGTCCGTTGGCTTTTGTAGTAAATCCTGCAACATATTTTGCCTGCAATCACAAGCTCTTAAACCGCCATGGCGGTTTACACCTCTAACAGACTGTGATACCAATATTTATATGAGAAAATACCGAGTATCGATCAAAATTATGTGATCACGAACATACACCAGACATCGAGCACAGTTGGCTTTAGCCAATCCAAAGCGGAGGTTTTATAAACCATCACCGTCAAAGGAGGGCAACCCTGTATAAGACCGATTTACCGTGTAAATCGTGCGGGCATGATAAGCCCCTGTTACTCCACAATGGGATGTTTAACGGTAAAATCAAGCGGAACAAAATCGCCCGACTTAAAAGCGTATCGACAACGTAAATCCGGTTTAATAAAAATTTTGTCGGTTTAAGAAGGCCGACAAAAGCCAAATGATTGGTATCAAAACCACATAGAAACAAAATCAATGAGAAAAAACCGTTTTGCGTGACAAGGCTGTCTTGAGCGGATCGGATGGTGTTACCATGGTGGGACGGGACCAAGCCCCTATCTGGCGTAGCGATGGTTCAAGTCAGCGGGTCCCCAAGCGAACTTCGTGGCATGATGCCGATCAAGTGGCATTACAATGGTTGGGTTGACCAAAACCCCAAGTGATTCTATGGCCTTAGGCCGACCAAGGGCGTGTTGGTTCAGGCGTGACCATGTCCCCAAATGATCTGGTGGCTTTACGCCTGCCAAGAGGCGTTGCATTGGTTGGATCGACCAAGCCCCCAAATGACAAAAGTTTAGAAAACAAGGCTAAGGGTTAAACGGAGGCCGCTTCACAACAACATCTCCATGTACCCAAACCGGTCTTTTATCTGAGCAGATGCCCTTTAGCGAGGATCCGGTTTATTGCTTTTATTCATAATATATCAGTCTTGATATGTACATAAGTGGAGCCAATGGCTCGGGTATAATAAGGCGAAGATGAGCTATGTTCCACGGCGGCTGTTGGTCTCCTCCTCGGCGTGCGTGAGTCCTTTAAGCTCTCGAACATCAATCGGATAGTAGGACCCATTGTATAGATTCTTGCTGACCACAAAGGCCCTTCCCAAGGTGGGGATAGCTTGTGCATATCTTTACGATCTTGAATGAGCGCAGCACTAAATCTCCTTCTGAAAGGTTCTGGTTTTAACCGCGCGGCTGTGATACCGGCGAAGATCTTGCTGGTAGACCGCCCGAGCGGGCTGCTGCCATATCGCGCTCTTCGTCCGTCGGTCCAAACCATCTTGCCGTGCTGCCTCGCTATCCGCCTCAACATAAGCTGCCACTCGGCGAGTCGTGGCGGATATCCTTTGGGAAGGACCGCCTCCGCTCCATAGACCATAAAGAGCGGCGTGTATCCGATTGGATCGGTTGGGGTAGTGTTAATACTCCATATCAGCGATGGTAGCTCTTCCACCCAACAACCGGCGTCCTCTCTAAAGGGACCATAAGCGGGGTTTGATACCCTTCAAAATTTCTGATTAGCTCGTTCCGCTTGACCATTGGATTGCGGGTGGGCTACGAAGAAACATCAAGCGGATGTGCTCTCGTTCACAAAATTCCTTCATAGCTCCTTTGGACAAATTGGTGCCATTGTCCGTGATGATCTTGTGTGGAAACCCAAACGGAAAATCACCCGTTTGATGAACTGAACCGCCGTGGCTCGTCACACTTGCTAACGAGCTCTGCCTCGACCCACTTGGTAAACTTATCCACCGCCACCAACAGGTGGGTCTTTTTATCCTTGGACCTTTTGAAAGGTCAACCATATCCAACCCCAAGTGCAAATGGCCAAGTAATTGGAATCATCCTCAATTCTTGGGCTGGCACATGAAACACGCTGGAGAACTTTTGGCAACCATCACATCGTCGACCAGATCCTCCGCATCGGCATGGGCGGTCAACCAATAGAAACCATGGCGGAATGCTTTGGCCACGAGGGACTTTGAACCGGCGTGGTGACCACAATCCCCTTCATGAATCTCTGCAATATCTCACAGCCCTCTTGAGGGACACACAACGCTGAAGCATACGACACCTGCTGACAGTGCAACTTCGCCATTAACAATGGTCATAGCCTTAGACCGCCGAACTATCTGCCGGGCCAGCGTCTCATCCTCAGTAACTTCGCCCGGTTCATGTATGCCAAATAAGGGGCGTCAATCCGGAATGACATGCAAGGCCGCCACCAAGTGAGCCTCCGGATCGAGGATAGCCAAATCAATTTCATCGGGAAGTTTAGCGGCGGTTTGTGCAGCACATCAAGGAAAACATTAGGCGGGACGGTTTCTGCTGGGAACCCAGCCGGCTCAAAGCATCAACCGCCTCGTTCTTCCGGCGATCCACATGGTCCACGATACCCTTTAAAATGTCCTGCAACAACATCCACTTCCGACGATATGCAGCCATGAGTGGATCTTTGGAGTCCCAAGTGCGGATACTTCTTTGGGCCACCAAGTCCAGTCACCAAAGCATTTAACCGGTGAGATTCATTTCCTTGGCCATCCAGGAGACCATGGAGCAAAGCTTCATACTCAGCTGCATTGTTAGTACAAGGGAACATTAGGCGGAGAACATAACAGAACTTGTCACCTCGTGGGGAAGTTAATCGACTCCGACCCCGAGCCCTCAATTGCTGGACCCATCAAAATGGATGGTCCAATAGGTGTGATCCGGCTTCTCTTACGGCGCTTGCAACTCCGTTCAATCATTAATGAAATCCACAAGTGCACGAGACTTTATGGCCGTCAGGGCACATACTTTAAACCGTCGCGGCCCAAGTTCTATAGCCCACTTAGCAATCCGACGATCGCTTCCGGTTCGATATGATATCACCCAAGGGAGCAGGCCGACCACTTGTAATGGGGTGCCCTTGGAAATATTGCTTCACTTCGACGCCATAAAAACTCCATATACCAGCTTACGCCAATGTGGATATCTTTGTTTAGATTCGATGAGAACCTCGCTGATGTAGTAAGCGGCGCTGAACGGATACTCCTTCCCTGCCTCCTTGCGCTCCACCACAATGGCCACACTCACTGCCTGGCATTAGCGACAACATATAAGAGGGCGGCTCCACATCAATAGGGGCAGCAAAACGGCGGGTTGGCCAGCTGCGCTTTAAATCCTCAATGCCTCATCGGCGGTGAGCTCGGACAAATTGATCCGTCTTCTTGATGCTCTGGTACAAAGGAATGGCCTTCTCTCCTAGGCGTGATAAACCGGCTTAAGCGCAGCAATCCGGCCTGCCAAGCGTTGGACATCGTTGATGCACTTTGGCTTAGCTAAGGAGGTGATAGCTGTAATCTTCTCGGATTAGCCTCAATCCCCGGTTGGACACGAAAACCCAACAATTTGCTGCGGAACACCAAAGACACACTTGGCGGGTTGAGCATCATTTTGTACACCCGCAAGTTGTCAAAGGTTTCCTTTAAATCCTCAATCAATGTTTCCTTCTGCCTTGATTTCACCACGATATCATCCACATAAGCGTGCACATTACGGCCGATCTGTTCATGCAAACAATTACATGCATAGCGCGATAAGTTGCTTGGGCTCTCTTGAGCCCAAAAGGCATGGACACATAGCGAAGGCTCCAAAGGGGTGATAAGCGCGGTTTTCTCCTGGTCCTTAACCGCCATCTTAATCGATGATAACGGAATCGCATCGAGCTCAAGCGCTCACAACCCGCCGTTGCATCAATGATCTGGTCAATGCGGGGGGGGCGAAAGGATCCGCTGGACAAGCTTTGTTAAGATCGTGTAATCCACGCACATCGCCAATTGCCATTTTCTTAAGGACCAATACCGGATTAGCAAGCCACTCTGGGTGAAAGACTTGACGATAAACCCTGCTGCCAAAAGTCTAGCAACTTCTTCTCCGATGGCCTTGCGCCTTTCCTCGTTAAACCGGCGAATAAACTGTTTTACGGTTTGTATTTGAGTCCACATTAAGAGTGTGCTCAGCGAGTTCCCTCGGTACACGGCATGTCGGAAGGTTTCCATGCAAAAATGTCGATTCTCACGGATGAACTTCGATGGTAGCGCTTTCCTATTTAGGATCGAGGTTGGCGATGGTGAACTGCTTGGGCGAATCGCGGGCACAAAATCAACAAGCTTCGTCTCAGCCGCCGATTTGAACTTCAAGTCGGATCATGCTCTGTAGTTGGCTTCTTCAAAGGGTCATATCTGCGGATAAACATTATCCTTATAATACTTTAACTCTTCCGTGGCACAAACCGACTCTGCGTAAGCCGCATCACCTTCCTCGCACTCCGAGGCGATCCGGCGCTCCATGAACCGTTATCGTTCCTTTGTGACCCGGCATTTTCAGCTGTAAGTAAACATAACGGGGCGCGCCATGAACTTAGCATAAGCGGCCGCCCAAAGAGGCGTGGTAAGGGCTTTGAATTTTCACCACCTCAAATGTCAGCGTTTACATTGCAGAGTCATGTTCGTCTCAAAGGTTACCTCGAGCTATTTTACCGACCGAGATGCGCCGACTTACCGAGCACCACTCCGTGAAACACTTGTGCTGGATGGCACAGGATGCCTATCTGTTAACCCCATCGCCGGAAAGTTTAAGTAGTACGGGATGTTGATGCTGCTTCCTCCATCCATAAGAACCTTGGTAAACTTGTACCCGCCTACAGGGTGCCACCACGAGGGCTAATCTGACCGGATTGTAAACCGGGGAGGATGGTCCTCTCTGCTCCACACGATCGGCTGCTCGGACCAGCGTAGGTAATGCTGGCGCAGCAGTTCAACAACACTTGACCGCCCGCTTCGAAGTTTTCGGTCTCGTCGGTCCAAGCTGGTGGTAAAGGCGTGGTCTTGTCCACCATTCAACTGCTTTGGATTGCTCGATAACCCGATTGCTGCTGTTGTTGATTGTAGCCCCTTAGTTCGGCATTACGATTACCTTGATTATTACGATTGCCTTGATTATTACGATTGCCTTGCCGCCGGATTACCACCAAATCACGGGCGGTATTTCCTCCACCGTAACCGGGCGGACCACGAACCGCCACCGGGCCCTTGATCATACCGGAAAGAGTTGGAATTTTGAACTCCTGCATAATATAACAATCCTTCCAAGGTGGTTTGCCGGTACCTCCTTCGTCCCATGCTTCGGACAAGGTTGATTCAATATGAAATTCAAACGATCCGGATTGTGACCGCCCCGGTTTGACTGCCTACCCCTGCGTCGCTGACCCTTGTCCTGCGCGTTGGTGTTGGCCACAAAGCCCATGTTGCCGTTAAACTTCGCTTGTTCCTCCATTGCTGCCGAATGATGCTGCTGGCTCCTGGAGTTGCCGTTCTGTTTCCCTTCCCCACTTCATCATTCTCAGATTCGGGATCCTTGGTACTATCGAAATCAGCGTACTTTACCAGCGCCCATTAGAGTGCCCATGTCATGGCAAAAGCGCTTCATGCGACCCACTTCAGTTTCAATGGCTCAAACCGGCAATTGGCTTCCAAGGTCGGGATCGCGGAATCGGGGTTGATCCCGTCGGCGAATGTAAAACTTCGAGGCGGCGCACCCAATGGGTTGTAGACTCTCCTCCGCTTTGGACACAAGCTGCGGATCCACCACAGACATGGGCTGTTTACAGGTGTCTTTGAAATTTTGGATGAACGGGTTATGGCGGGTCCATGAGTTGATAGAGTTGGGCGGCAAATTTTTCAACCAAGTCCGAGCCGTACCTTCCAAATCATTGTGAAGTACTTTGCACATGCAGCTTCATCCACGTCTAGCATCTCCATGGCCATCTCGTAGCTTTCTATCCATGCCTCACGGAGCCAAGTCGGCGGTATAATTTGGCACCTTGCGTGGCCCTTGAAGTCCTTGGGCAGCGCCGTTTGCGTAAAGCGGGGGCGAGGCAAGGCACCCCAAAGAGCGAGCGTCACCCTGGCTCGAAGATGGTCAGACGAACGGCGCGGCGAATGATCCTCTACTTGTGCGGCTAACTTCGGCCTCCCTCGTGCCTGGCGCGGTCCACTACCACTTGAGCATCTTCAAAGCCGCTTTGCGGATTGTTGCCGCGGCGGACCACGCTGCGCATTGCTTGATCGGCGGTTAAATCGGCGTGTCGGCTATAGCTCCGGCTCGGGCGGGGGTGGAGTGGATTCGATCCCGGTATCGAGTAAGCTTCTTCTTGAGCGAGGGCCGTCCGGAGGAGGTCCTTAACCAGCGTGTCTCTACCGCTGTGGTGAATCGCCTTCAATTGGAATCGCCTCAACCGTGCCGCAGCCGCTACAAGATTATCCATCGGGTTGGAGTAGTGACCGGAGGTGTCTGCAAGGTGCAGGGCGCACCGGTATGATGGCGAGGCAGATCTACGAGCGAGGCTGAACGGTGCGGCCGTCCAGTGCTTCGGCGGTTCACCAACAGCGGCGGATTCTTGGTCCCTGCTCACAGGGTATTGAAAAGCTCCCTACCCTCAAAAACTGAAGGCAAGCGGGACTGTACTTCCTTTTCATGACTTCTGTGATGCACTCTGGTCGGCTGAGCCTATAAGCTGCGCATCCAGCGGCTCGTTCCATCGCCATCCGTTCGTCGCGGCCGCCAGTCCGCCTTAACTTTAGTGATCTGTTCCCTCACCTTTGCAATCTCTGCGTTGTGCATGTCCTGATCCGGTGGATTAGCTTCCGCCATGAGCACCGCCAATGCGTCAGCTCGATAAAACTTGAGCGGTGGGCGCCGGGGCCTCCGCCCGGCTGCCATCACGCTGTTGAACCGGCGACCAGGCGCCATGGCGAAGAGTGAAGCGCCTCCTGCGTACGGCCATGAAGACCCCAACCGGTTGGGTAGATCGAGGTCGGAATACTCTCACCGTCGAAACAGCCCCGATCGGCCATCCTGCGGCTGGTATAAAGACTTCGGTTTCTCCGGCCGGCGATTAAATCGCCGAGTAAGCAACGGTTTAAATCACCGGATCTGATCCGCCCTCGTAACCTCCGTGGGCGACTCCCACGAAAACATGCTTGACCGCCGGTTCAGCTAGGGCAGGACTCTTCTTCGCCCGCTGAGCCGTCTCGGCAGTCGGTGCAGGCGTCCGGCCCAGGCCTGACTTCGCCAATCTTGCCGATGAACACGTGTATGCCGCCAAAGGGACCCGGTACCCGTACTCAACCGAGCGGCCTCGGGGCCCGATCCGCATCGTCGATGTAGAGCTTGCCGCGACGACTTTTAGTCATCCGGCCCCTTTGCATAGCCTTGAGTCGCCGAACTTGCCCTCTAAGATCATCAAACCATCATCGCGATAGCCCCACGGTGGCGCCAAGCGTCGTGGAATTGTCACGGCGGATGTCCTCATGAAAGGACATAGTCGTAGGGCCATCGTGCGGGTTAACCTAGAGGGTTAAAGGCGGACACAAGACACGGGAATTATCTTGGTTGGCCCCTTGATGAAGGTAAAACCTACGTCCGGTTGTGGTGTGATTGATATGGTTTGGCGACTAGGGAGCAATAGCTTTGCCTTAGCCTCGAACTCTCATCCCTAACTTCGCCGCCGGTCGTCCCCTTATATACGGGTTGGCCTTGGCGGGTTTATGAAATCCCAATCCGGCTCATACAAGAGTCCGGCTTGGTTTCTCCTTCCTTGCCTTACAATACAAGCTACAATACTAAGGCGGTTTACATGTATGGACCTTAATTCACCTCTGGGCTCCAGGCCTCCATATGGGCCTGGATCACGCACGAGGGTAAACCGGCCCCTCCGGGGCGGTTCACACTCCGTAGTTGTATCCCCAACAGCCGTCAAGGTGGAAATGGAGGTGACAAGCAGCAAGGATCCCGGCGACGTCGACGTGAAGGAGCTGACCTTCTTGACAGTTCCGCCCAAGCTGCTGGCCGGGGCTAAGCTTGTGTCCCTCCACATTCAGATTGACAAGCTCACGTCCTAAATGTTTCGACAGTGCCTTCTGTTTATCTTAGTAATATGCTAATATAGGGATTATCTTGGTCTACTTTAGCTTAAGAAATGGTGGGTTTTGGTGGCGATGCAGCAATTACTTCGACATCAGATTAGTAATTTCCAACAGTCGAACGAATATTTTGTATCTGTTGGATATAAAGTTCCTTTGGGTAAGAAGTACTACTTGTCATCAAAATGGATAAAAGGAGATGTATGCGAGCGTATTTTAGTTCTAGATCGTCCCTTTTATCCATTTTGATGACAAGCACTCTCGATTCCACAATACATGCCTTCCATTTGTCAAAATATAGATGTATCTAGACATGTTTTAGTATATAGGTACATCCATGATAGAGCCAATCGGATGGTTGAGAACAGTGCAATTAAGTAGCTACAGATCGTGTGTGACTCCAGATCACGAGGCGGGGTCATCATCCTCCTTTTCAAGAAAAAACAGGCGTGTGTGAGAGGGCGAGTGCGTGCGTGCACCTCTTCTCTTCTGTATAACGTACTACTAAACTCAGAGTACAAGTTTTTGTGGGTGGCACGATGGTGCGTGCGAGAAGTCCCGAGAGATAGGTTTAATCGTCTAAAAAGGACTAGCCTAGAGCTCGCCACGACTATTCTGTCGAGCGCCCCATTAACCGTAAGATATGTATCTGACGGTGCCGATTATTGCACGTACAGCGATACTCCCTCCTTTCCGGTTTATGGTGAGTGGTGGAATATTTTTTGTAGTTTGCAAAAGCACCTAATTAATGCTCTTGTTTTTCTCAAAAAATTATGTTTATCAATGCATTAGTTGCAATGCATGCATGCATAAAGTACATGCATTGGTCAATTTTCTCTTAATACTTGCATGCAATGATTTAATGCACCTTGGAATCTGAACATGTGTTGGGGAACAACCAAATTGAGCCTTATAAAATGGAAAAACTAAAATTTTGAGATAAGCCCTATAAAACCGGAAAGGAGGGAGTAGAAAAAGAAGTACTCCATCCGGGAATAGTGCCGCACTTCGAAACTAGAACCATCAATAAATTTTGAGCTTTCGTCTCGTCACATTCCAAATTACTCCACGCTATATTGAATTGCAAACCTGTTCACACCGATCACAACCTAAATGGTTTCCCACTTAGGAGCATATTAGTACCACGCTATATTGAATTCCAAACCTGTTCACACCGATGACAACCTAAACAGTTTCCCACTCAGGAGCGTATTAGTACTCGGTTATAAATACTAGTATGCCAAGATGACTGCACATTCCTCCTCAACTCCTCATCCACAAAAACAAACAAGTCATTCAGCATCCTTCCCTTGCGTCTGCCATGGCCAGCGTGAGTTCTGGGTCGAGAGATTGCCACCAGGGAGAGGCGAGCATGGAAGCGGAAGCACGAGAGATGTCCCGCCTTGCTGCAAGAGCAGCCAACATGTCCCACCGCACGGAAGTAGCAGCACAGACGTCCCGCCACGCTGCTGAAGCAACACGGAGGTCCCGCCGTGTCGTCGATGCAGCAGACTGGTCCGGCCGCGCCGCGGAAGCAGCAGAGATGTCCCGCCGCACCACGAATGCAGCAGAGATGTCCCGCCGCGCCGCGGCGGCCTGGGAAAATTTCTCGCGGGCAGGCGACCACTGTTACAGGCGCATGAATGCGATTGTCCATAGCCAGATGGATCAGATCTCCAGCTTGGCGAGGTTGCAGGACGACGTGAAAGCCTCGTTTGAAAAGGCTACCGGCGTCATCTGGCAACTAAGGGAGGACAATGAGAGGCTCCGGGCCGAGCGCGACCTGCTGAGGGAGAAGATCGTCCGAAGTGCAGACCAGCAGGAGGAGACCAGTGCCTTATTGAAGAGGACCGGCGTCATCGTCAAGAAACTTATGGATGAGAATGACATGCTCCGCAACGAGCGCCAAAGGCTGGTGGAGGAATCCGTGGATGTTCTCAAGCAGCGTCTTGAGGACACGAAAGAGCTCATCGCCGCTCGCGGGGAGACTAGTTCCCGCGGCCTGCAGCAACGCATCAAGAAAGTAGAGATCAGCGAGCCAGATCCTTGTCTTCCTTCTTCTTTTACCCTTGTGTATTTCGGGCTTAGCCGCATGTGGCTTTTTTAATTATCTTTCCAATTATGCAAGACAGTTAATCGTCCTTATCTTTCTGTGGAAGATCAATTTTGTGAGGCTGGAATGAAGAAAACTCTTGTTGTGGCGACCCTGGCGTTGTTGTTCTTCTAGTTGCTGCTGGGCTTCCTTCAGTTTCCTGGTTTCTTTTGATGTAATAATCGGTTTAGGATGTGGATTGTGTCGTCGGTTGTGAAATGTTGGGTTCTAGCATGGATGTTTGGCCTTTGTTGGCCTCTTGGGATGTTGCGATTTCAATCTGGTAGTCCTTCGTGTTAGACTGGAGTTGTGCTGAACTTCTTGTGAATTGTGGTGGTTTTCAGTAATGAAAATCGGAATCGTCCTTATATATTCATCAGTCTTGCTATAAGTCGCAGTAGATGCTATATAGGTCCGTCGGATCTTACATCAAGATCCGTGCTTTCAGATTTTCTTTTTTCTCTCTTAAATCTCAGTCGAGTGAGACATAGCCACGCCATTAAATGAGCTCGGCGCCATTAATGGAGACCTTGGGAGAGAGGTGGACGGCAGATGGAGGTCAAAGGCTCTCCTCCCGATAAGCACGCAGCAGGGTCCGATCGCCGCCTCTCGTACTCAAATAGCTACTCTGCACGGTGCCTCCTAGCTAATAAAAAATGGGGGCGTGGCGGCACGTAAATGGTACTAGTAAGTAGAAGCATACGGTTTCAATAATACTTGTGTTTCCGATTGTAGCGTGACAGCACTTGTTCCAAAATGACTTTGTTGATTGTTAATGTATGCGCCGCCGTCGGACTGCAAATTTACCACAGCATGTTGGTGCCATGTCATGGCACCAAGCCAAGTTTCATTATTTTCATGCGTGTTTTGGATTTACAGGAATTAAAAACTAAGTTTCTCAATGTTTCCAACCCAGCCACGGCGCCCAGAATTTTGAATTTCATTCCCATTTCTTGCATGGAACCTAGATATTTACCGAGGACACACATGTGATTTTTCAACCAACTTTGGTGCCTTTGGAACATGTGCTTGTATTTCAAATTTGAATTATGCACACAAAGGTGACACGTTCCTCCCGGAACCACGAGCCTTCTTGAGAGAAGCTCCGATTTGCAAGCTTATACCCAAATTTGTTCCTATTCGCCAATTTTTTACCACGGCATGGTACTACCATGACATGACACCATGCCAAGTTTCATGATTTTAAAACCAAGTTTCTCAATGTTCTCGACCGAGCCACATGCCCAGATGTTTGAATCTTATTCTCATTTTTGCATGGGAGTAGAAATTCAACCGAGGACACAAATGTGATTTTCAACCAACTTTGGTGCAGAGCACGTGCTTGTAGTTCAAATTTGAATTATGCACATTAAATGACCAAAAACTCAATTAATGTGTAAATAAGGCCAAGCAAGCGGAATAATTCCAAAATTTAACAGGGCACTCATGTAGTTCTATGTTGCCTTTGTAAATAAACTCAAGGGGACAACGTATATCGTTTCGCACTCAAAGGTGACACGTTCCCTCTCAGAACCACGAGCCTTCTTGAGAGAAGCTTCGTTTTGCAAGAAGCGTATACCAAAATCTGTTCCTATTCGGCCATTTTTTTACCACAACATGGTAGTACCATGACATGACATCCATGCCAAGTTTCATGATTTTCAGGCGTGTTTTGGATTTACAAGAATTTTAAAACCAAGTTTCTCAATGTTCTCGGCGAGCCACGATGCCCAGATGTTTTAATTTTATTCTCATTTCTTGCATGGGACCTAGAAATTCACCCGAGGACACAAATGTGATTTTTGAACCAACTTTGGTGCGAGAGCATGTGCTTGTAGTTCAAATTTGACTTATGCACATTAAATGACCGAAACTCAATTAATGTATAAAAGCGACAAACGAACCGGAATAATTCCAAAATTTAACATGGCAATAATGTAGTTCTATGTTGCCTTTGTTAAGAAACTCAAAGGGGGGCAGCGTATATCGTTTCACACTCAAAGGTGGCACGTTCCTCTTAGAACCACGAGCTTCCAAATCGGCCTAATTTTTACCACAACATGTTAGTGCCATGACATGACACCATGCCAAGTTTCATGATTTCCAGCGAGTTTTGGATTTACATGAATTTAAAATCTAAGTTTCTCGATGTTCTCGGCAGAGTCAGGGGCCTTGAGATGTTTGAATTTCATTCTCATTTCTTCCATGGGACCTAGAAATTCAACCAAGGACACACATGTGATTTTTCAACCCAATTTGGTGCACCGTAGCATGTGCATGCAATTCATATTTAGATTATGCACATTAAAAGTCCAGAAACTCAATTAATGTATAAAAAGGCCAAATGAACCCGAAATAATTCCAAAATTTAACAGGGCACTCATATAGTTCTATGTTGCCTCTGTAAATAAAATCAGGGGGGAGGCAGCGTATATCATTTCGCACACAAAGGTGACACGTTCCCTCTCGGAACCACGAGGCTTGTTGAGAGAATCTCCGGTTTTGCAAGAGGCTTATACCAAAACTTGTCCCAATTCAGCCAAAAATTATACGTATGAAAACAGGGTTTAGATTATCCCGAACATCTCGCTACCTAGACCAATAATGTACTATCATTTGAATCAACATAAAATGGATACATATATTTGAATTACAGAGCGTATGGTACATGTAGTTCATAGTGAAATATGATTACTGCTATATGCATGTCTTTTTGTTATCAAGATAATATTCAAATTATTGTATAACTTGACAACAATCGTATTCAAATAAGGAAAATTGATTCAAATTTTGTCCATGTGGTAGACGACAATATATATGTTCACATGGTGGAGTAAAATGTTCATATATGATGGAAGATAAAAATGTACGACTACATCAATTATAAACCGCAAGGTCACCTAATGATATATTCGAATTCAACATAACATGGATTCAAAAATTGAATTCGAGATCATGGCATCTGTAATCATACAAAAAGGGACATTACTCTTTCTTTGGTGGGAATTGATTTGTTTTTTGTTGTTGTTGAGGGAAGTGCGAATCGATTTGGTACTGTGCAGGGTAATCTTGTTCTCCCGATTTTTTTTACATTTTTCTTGTAGTTTTTTCAATGGCATCTATAGCAATATAGTAAAAGGGGACATGAATCTCTTTTGTCTTGTGTGATTTTTTTACACGTTAAGTTTGTTCTGCCGAACAAGGAATCCGCACCTTGTTATCCCGAAATTTTCAAGCTCGAGTATCTTTTGTCTCACCTGCTTTGAAACTCCCGCTTCTTCAACCCGCGCCGCGCCCTATTATCCCGAAATTTGGACGCGCGAGAACTCCCTCCTCATCCGAAATTGCTCCCGCAGCCCAGACACGCGAAATCCCCCTTCTACCCTGCTACGTCTTGAGCTTGCGTTGGTTTTCCCCGAAGAGGAGAGGATGATGCAGCACATTAGCGTAAGTATTTCCCTCAGTTTTTGAGAACCAAGGTATCAATCCAGTAGGAGGCCACACACAAGTCCCTCATACCTGCACAAAACAATAGCTACTCGCAATCAACGCAATTAGGGGTTGTCAATCCCTTCACGGTCACTTACGAGAGTGAGATCTGATAGGGATAATATTTTTGGTATTTTTGGTATATAGATGCAAAGTAAAAAGTAAAAGGCAAAGTAAAAACAAAGCAAGTATTAAAGTGATGGAGATTGATATGATGAGAATAGACTCGGGGGCCATAGGTTTCACTAGTGGCTTCTCTCAAGAGCGTAAGTATTCTACGGTGGGTGAACAAATTACTGTTGAGAAATTGACAGAATTGAGCATAGTTATGAGTATATCTAGGTATGATCATGTATATAGGCATCACGTCCATGACAAGTAGATCGAAGCGATTACGCATCTACTACTATTACTCCACTCGTCGACAACTGTCCAAATGCATCTAGAGTATTAAGTTAAAAACAGAGTAACACCTTAAGCAAGATGACATGATGTAGAGGATAAATTCATGCAATATGATAAAACCCCATCTTGTTATCCTTGATGGCAAAAATACAATCGTGCCTTGCTGCCCCTACATCCTTTGGGAAAGGACACCGCAAGATTGAACCCAAAGCTAAGCACTTCTCCCATTGCAAGAACTACCAATCTAGTTGGCCAAACCAAGCGAATAATTCAAAGAGACTTCCAAAGATAACTCAATCATACATAAAAGAATTCAGAGAAGATTCAAATATTATTCATAGATAAGTTGGGTCATAAACCCACAATTCATCGGTCTCAACAAACACACCGCAAAAAGAAGATTACATTGAATAGATCTCCACGAGAGAGGGGAGAACATTGTATTGAGATCCAAAAGAGAGAAGAAGCCATCTAGATACTAACTATGGACCCGTGAGGTCTGAGGTAAACTACTCACACTTCATCGGAGGGCTTTGATGATGATGTAGAAGCCCTCCGTGATGGATGCCCCTCCGACGGAGACTCCGGAATAGGCCCCAAGATGGGATCTCATGGATCTGAGAAGTTGCGGCGGTGGAATTAGATTTTTGGCTCCTGTTACGATCGTTTGGGGATCGTGGGTATATATAGGAGGAAGAATGCGTCGGTGGAGCAACAGGGGGCCCATGAGGCGGGGCGCACCCCACCCTCGTGACCGCCTCTTTTGTTCCTTGGAGTAGGGTCCAAGTCCCTGGATCACGTTCGGTGAGAAAATCACGTTCGAAGGTTTCATTCCGTTTGGACTCCGTTTGATATCTGTTTCTTGAAACACTTTGAAATAGGCAAAAACAGCAATTACAGGCTGGGCCTCCGGTTAATAGGTTAGTCCCAAAATAATATAAAAGTGGAAAATAAAGCCCAATATAGTCCAAAACAGTAGATAAAGTAGCATGGAGCAATAAAAATTATAGATACGTTGGAGCGTATCAGCATCTAAGCTTAATTCCTGCTTTCGTCCTCGGTAGGTAAATGATAAAAGTGTATTTTTGATGCGGAGTGATACTTTGGCATAATTTCAATGTAAATCTTCTTAATGGTGGTATGAATATTCAGATCCGAATGAATACAAAATAAAAGGTCATATTGATAAAAGAAATAGTAATACTTCAAGCATACTAATCAAAGTAACCATGTCTTCTCAAAATAGCATGGCAAAAGAAAGTTCATCCTACAAAATCATATAGTTAGGCTATGCTTCATTTTCGTCACACAAAGATGTTCCCAACTTCTATACCCCGATGACAAGGCAAGCAATTGTTTCATACTTAAATAATCTCAAACTTTTTCAACCTTCACGCAATACATGGCGTGAGCCATGGATGTAGCACTATGGGTGGAATAGAATATGATGATGGGATTGTGTGGAGAAGACAAAAAAGGAGAAAGTCTCACATTGACGAGGATAATCAACGGGCTATGGAGATGCCCATCAATTGATGTCAACATGAGGAGTAGGGATTGCCATGCAACGGATGCACTAGAGCTATAAATGAATGCTCAACAAAAGAAAACTAGTGGGTGTGCATCCAACTTGCTTGCTCATGAAGACCTAGGGCATTTGAGGAAGCCCATCGTAGGAATATACAAGCCAAGTTCTATAATGAAAAATTCCCACTAGTATGAAAAAGACAACTTATGAGACTCACTATATGAAAAACATGGTGCTACTTTGAAGCACAATATATGAGACTCACTACATGAAGAACAAGGTGCTACTTTGAAGCACAAGTGTGGGAAAAGAGATAGTAACATTGCCCTTTTTATTTATTTTCTTTTTTTGGGCCTTTTTTTGGCCTTTCTCTTTTTTTGGGCAATGCTCTAATAATGATGATCATCACACTTCTATTGATTACAACATAAGGATTACAACTCGAAACTAGAACAAGATATGTGAGGGAGTCCTGGATTAGGGGGTGTCCGGATAGCCGAACTATCACCGTTGGCCGGACTCCTAGACCATGAAGATACGAGATTGAAGACTTCGTCCCGTGTCCGGATGGGACTTTCCTTGGCGTGGAAGGCAAGCTTGGCGATACGGATATGTAGATCTCCTACCATTGTAACCGACTCTGTGTAACCCTAACCCTATCCTGTGTCTATATAAACCAGAGGGTTTTAGTCCGTAGGACGAACAACAATCATACCATAGGCTAGCTTCTAGAGTTTAGCCTCTCTGATCTCGTGGTAGATCCACTCTTGTACTACCCATATCATCAATATTAATCAAGCTGGAGTATGGTTTTACCTCCATCGAGAGGGCCCGAACCTGGGTAAAAACATTGTGTCCCTTGTCTCCTGTTACCATCCGCCTAGGCGCACGCTCGGGACCCCCTACCCAAGATCCGCGGTTTGACACCGACATTGGTGCTTTCATTGAGAGTTCCTCTGTGTCGTCATCCTTAGGCCCGATGGCTCCTTCGATCATCAACAACGACGCGGTCCAGGGTGAGAATTTTCTCCCCGGACATATTTTCGTGTTCGGCGGCTTTGCACTGCGAGCCAATTCACTTGGCCATCTGGAGCAGATCAAAAGCTACGCCCCTGGCCATTAGGTCAGATTTGGAAGTTTGAACTACACGGCCGACATCCGCGGAGACTTGATCTTCGACGGATTCGAGCCACAGCCAAGCGCGCCTTGTCTCGATGGGCACGATCTAGCTCGCCGCGAGCGGTGCCCTAGAGGCCGCACCAGCGTCTGCTCCGACCCTTAGCTCGGAGCCGACTCCCCCGATCGAGGACGAGTGGTTGGACACCGCCTCGGGGGCTACGATCTCTATGGCGATTGAGCCGAACTCCATCCCTGTCCTTCGCGAAGACCGTGACTCCAAGGTGCCGGACTCCTCTCCGAACTCCGAACCCTCGGCGCCACTGCCAATCGAGTCCGATTGGGCGCCGGTTATGGAGTTCACTCCCGCGGACATCTTTCAGCACTCGCCCTTTGGCGACATCCTGAATTCACTAAAGTCTCTCTCTTTATGTCACGTCCCTAGCCTTGCTATGCACTTGGACTAGCTTGTTGCTGCATCATGTTCAAAATTTCATTTAAACCTGAAATGGGGATGTCCAAACCCTAGTACCAAATGGAATTCAAATAGGTTCAACCTAAAAATATTTTCAGTTAATCCAAATGGCTTTAAAAAATGTTCATCATTTTTGGAAAATGCTTGAAACCATAACCAGAGGTGTTGCACATTTTTCCATGACATATTTGGTCACTGGATTAATTCATAAAGTATTTGCATTTGGGCATTTAATGCTAATAAATAATTTAAATGCTCAAATAATCATCAACTAAAATGTTTACTGTTGGATATATTCCAAACAATAGTCATGATTAGTTTCATGATTTTTGGAAATTCCCTGACATTTTTAATAAAGCCCTGAAGTTATAGAAATAATAGAAAACAGAAACAATAAATAAAATAACACAGAGAGAGAGTTAGTACCTGGGCCTTACCTGGCGCCACCAACCGGCCCAGCATGGCCCAGCCCACCGCCGCTTTCCCTCGTGTCGTCTTCCTCCCTCGCCAGAAGGCGAGGCAACTGCGTGGAGAGCGCACAGCCGAGCTGCGCCAGCTCCTGCTTGCCGCCTTCTGCTTCCCCCTCGCGTCTGGCGAGGCCACGCACCTCCCTGCCTCTCTCTCTCACTCTCCCGCGCTCTCACCCCCTTCCTGCATCTCTCTCTGCAGCGCGCCCGAGTACCCTGCCGCACGCCGGAAAGCACCGCCGCAGCCACGGCCATCCCCTAGCCCAACCACCGTGACCAATAGCTCCGCAAGGACCTGAAGCATCTCCTCGACGAGCCACGCAAGCCGGGTTTCACCGCAACACCGCCATCGATGCCTTCTTCAACCTCGGGACCGCCGGCCATCACCGTCAAATTCGTCGGCTTCGGACTGTCCCCGACCTCGCCGAGCGTCCCGTCGTCATCGCTGTGAGCCCTAACCACTTACCCCTGCTCCCCTCGTCGAATTAATGTCGCAACCATCGATCCCCGCCGTGCCAGAAGCTCACCGCGGCCGGCCTTGTCGCCGCCGTGGCCTGAGCTCGAACGGGTCGCGCCCGTGCATCTCACCGAGCTCATGGTGACTCCAGGAGGCTGTGCAACGCTTTACTTCGCTCGCCCGTGCTTCGCAACGCCGTTTTCGCCGAGGTCCGAACTCCGGCGCCGCCGCGAGCTCCATTCCGGTGAGCTCCGGCCACCCCAGCTCGAGCTGTTGCCACCCCTAGATGCGCGCGAAGCCCAGCAACCCATAGCCGCAAACCACGCCCGAAACCATCCCCTGTAGCGCCTTCCCCGTGGCATTTCCGTCGTCGGATTCGGTCGCCGCCGGCCGAACTCCGGTGGCCGGTGACGTGGCACGTCATTAGCCACTGATGACCCCACTAATTAACCTCCAGTGAAACTGACAGCCGGGCCCCACATCCTAACTAACTGGCTAACTAAACTAGATTAAGTTTAATCTAATTACCCTGGACCCACACGTCAACATTGACTGTGCTGACGTGGCCGTTGACTGGGCCCACATGTCAGCAACACATACCAGCCTGAGACACTGATCAGTGGACCCCACTGGTCAGGTTTGACCTGGACCGCACCCGTTGACTCGCCTCGTCATCTTTGACGTAGTCTTGTGTGATAATGCATTTTCTGGAATTAGTTTAATTCTAAATATTCAGGAAATTCCAGAAAATGTTTAAAACTTGTAAAAATCATAGAAATTCAACCGTAACTCCAAATGAGATAAGTTATATATGAAAAATGATCAAAAAAATCCAATCTATCCATCTGTACCATTTTCATGCATGTTAGAACAACGTATGACTACCGTTTAGGAAAATTCAATTAAATGGCCTTTAAGAAATCACATATGGAGTTTGAATTTGAACCTAGTGTTCAAACCAACTCCATTTAACTTGTCATGATCATATGTTAGTTGCATTAGCTCAATCAACAGCATGTTGCCATGTCATGATCATGCATCATATTGTGCATTGCATTGATTGTGTTTTTCCTTGTTTGTCGGTGTTTGTCCCTCTCGATGAGCGGCGTCATCGAGCGATGAGTTCGATGACACCGATGAAGAACTATATTATCTTCGAAGTGCCGAGCAAGCAAAAACCCCTTGTTCATTCCGATATAATCCCACTCTCTCGCTCCTGCTCTATTTTACTGCATTAGGACAACAACGACTCATGTGTTACTTGCTGCGGTAGCTGAACCCCTTTATCCTCTGCATGACTGTCATTCCACGATAATTAGATGAAACCCACTAGCATGAGTAGGAGTTGTTTGAGCCCTGATGTGCCTACTCATTCATGCTTGTTTGTCATGCTGTTATTGCTTAGAGTTGTGTCAGTCGATTCGCCGAAATGAATTGGAAAGTGGTGAACATGTCCTCTTGTGTGTGAGCTAAGTGTGTGAACACGATTTGGTAAAGGTAGCGGTGAGAGGCCATGTAGGAGTACATGGTGGGTTGTCTCATTGCAGCCGTCCTCAGGAACTGAGTTCTGTGTTGGTGATCCATGAACAGTTACTACCACACATTGGGTTCCGGCAACTCGGCCCCTCTCGGATTATTAATCAACTCGATCTCTGTCCAGGAGTTGCAACTAGTTTCTGGTGTTTGTAGGTAGTTTTAGTAGTCTACCAAGTGGCACCCGGTACAGGTGGGCTTGGGACAGACTAGGCACCGTGGCCGGGTATGCCAAGCGCCGCCCGTTTGGTGGGCTTGGAACCTGTACACATCGTTTGGGGCCGTGGCGACACCCGGCTGGATCTCCTTGCGGATGGAACCGAATAGGCAATAAACCTGGACGAGAGACTTGTGTGGTTAGTCGGTCGTGGCCGACTCCCTCGCCCGGCTTCCGCTTGAAGGTTGCCGAGGTACATGACGATGTCTGAGGCGATAATCGGCGAGGCGTGTGTGAAGAAGTACACCTGCGGGGTTATCATTATCTATTGAATAGCAGGATTCCTCGGATATGGAAACTTGGACCCTTGCATAGTTCATAGACAAGTGAAAGTGGATACTCTAAAATGCGCAAGATAAGCGTGAGTGCTATGGATGGCGTTCTCGTAGGGAGACGGGAGCGGGTCCATAGTGGTGTATTGATATGGTGAATATGTGGACTCGTGTGCGCCACCTCAAAAGAGTTACTTGCAGTCGTAGTTCAGGATAGCCACCGAGTCAAAGCTGGCTTGCTGCAGTCAAACTCCACCATCCCCTTTGTTGATAATGATGCATATGTAGTTAGTTCTGATGTAAGTCTTGCTGAGTACATTTGTACTCACGTTTGCTTATTTTATGTTTTGCAGAGAGACGTCAGTCTCGCTAGTAGTTCCACGTGGACTTCGACGTTTAGCTTGTTACCTCAGCTACGATCTTGTGCCCTCGGTAGAATCTAGTACATAGTCAGGCTTCTCAGCCTTTTTCATTTGTAGATGTCTGTACTCAGACATGTTAAGCTTCCGCTTGTGCTTTGACTTGTATGCTCTGAGTGTTGGGTCATGAGACCCATGTTTGTAATATCTCGCTCCTCGGAGCCTAATGAATAAATATTTGAGTCGTAGAGTTATGTTGTGATGCCATGTTGTATTTACACATATCGAGCATATTGTGTGTATGTTTGAAATGCTTGGTATGTGTGGGATCCGACAATCTAGTTGTTTATCCTTGGCAGCCTCTCATATGGGGAAATGTAGTCTAGTGCTTCTGAGCGATAGTAGTCCGCTTCTGCCCGGTTCACGGAGTCCTGCTTGCCCAAAGACTACTGCTTTGGACACTTGGTAGCGGCATGTGTTTCACTTTGTTCCTATATACATCCCTTGAAAATGTCACACGGTGATATTGAGTCTGCCTAGCCTGCTACAGCCGGGGATACGGAGTCTGTTAGCCAGTGCTACAGCCGAATTCATACGTTGATGACCGACATGCTCTATGTGATTCATGTATGCCTGTCCCCATGGGTTAAGCGCCGCTTTGGGTTCACGACTAGCCATGTCGGCCCGGTTCTCTGTCATGTGGATGCTAGCGACACTATCATATCGTGAGCTAAAAGTCGCAAAGCGGTCCGGGCCAGGTAAAGCGACACCGTGGGAATACCGTGCGTGAGGCATAAAGTGATATGAGGTGTTACCGGCTAGGTCGATGTGACTTGGAATCGGGGTCCTGACAGCTTTGGTATTAGAGCCTGACTGCCTGTAGGATTTCCAAGACAAACCGGTCGAAGTTGTGTCTAGAAATGCTTTAGTTATGTAAGGGAATTGATTGTGGAAGGGAACGTAAGGCTCTTTTTACTCCTTATACCTCATGGCCTTCTGATATGAGTCATCCTCTTCTCTTCTACGGGGTTTAAGAACTAGGCTTCTCATCTATCTATTAGGATGACGTGTTACTAGTCCATAGACTTATAGAATTGATTGTTTCAAGCTTCATTTCAGTTCCTACTACTTCGGTATGTTAACTGTTGATCTCGGAATCTTGTTATGATGTTGTGGAGTGGTTATGCCACCATTTTGCATGATGTCTCAAATATTTTTGAGCGTTTTACAGCCGTTATGCTGTCCGAGTCATCCCAGGTTTCTAAACTATCTGATGCATTTGCAAAACCTTTCTTTCCGTTCCCGATGTCCTTTTTGGTCAGAATAAGCACACTAGTTGGTAAGTTGAGGTACTTTGTTGCCTTGGCGTAGATGTTGGAGCTATTATTATGACCCTAGGTGTTTAGGAAGTTACCTAGTAATTTAGCAATGCTTTTGTATCCCCAGTGTGATGATTCTGGCCATTATTCTTGAAAGCATCCCGTGATGTTATTAGTTAGTAGGCAATCTATTCATGGGTTCTTGAACCCGAGATTCACCCTACTTACTTCATGTTGATAGTAATTGCTAGCTCCCTTAGGTTATTAGTAACCTTTGCATTAGCCCTCGAGGTCTGTGGTATTCCCTTCTTCCAAATACCATGAACCATTTTGGTAGAAGTTCTCTTGAACCGAAAGATCACAACAAGAGTGCTCTCAATGAGTTTCCTATCCTATGTTGTGAATCTGCCAGTTCTACCTTTCTGCATGGGTTATCCGGAAGAAATATGTTGAACTCGTTCGACATACTAGTCCATGCATCCACAACTCAGAAAATCGTATGTTCCTTGAGTTGTCCCCCTTTTTAGTTTGTCTTTTGACCCCCGTTTATCAATTGATAGTCAAGAGTATGTGTGCATTTGTGTTCATCGATGCCCTTTTACTCTTGTGGTCCGTTGAGCCATTCTATTTCGGAATGACTAGGAGAAACAAACTCCAGTACCTCATCCATTTCTAGGATTGGGTCAAAGTAGTTGTATCCCGCAGATCAAAATGCCAATCTAGCTTTTGATTATGTTCTACCCTGAAGTATTGCCATCTTATGTCAAGAATGTCATGAGAATTGCACAACCTCTTAGGAATTCTTGATGCAGTGATACTTTCCGCCATCATTATTCATTCCTCGGTTCCGTGTTGTCGCAACCGGAATGCCGACTAGTGAATTGTGATGTGTGAAATCGATACTCCTAGCAACCTCGATGCTTGGTAGTTAATGGACAATATTCTCATTCTTAGCATGTTGGTTATTAAATCATCATACTAAGATTGATCGTGCTACCTAGTCCTTATTCCTGGTGCACCCTTCGATCAATGAGTTAGGATTATTCAATCCCTTGCTTATTTGATCATATCGTCTTGCCCTGAAAAGCAAGATTGTTCTCGAGCTTAATAACGTATCGGTGGTTCGTGACTCTCCAAATATCTTCTTGGAAGTGTTACCGGGTTGTTTCCTGACTGTTATGTTGAGCTCGTGATCAAGTTGGTTTCTTGTAAACCACTCCTTCTTCAAGAATCCGTGTTGGATACCCCTGAGCTAGTTGGTTAAGCTGAACAACAACTTGGAGAGTTGGAAGATAAAATCTTGCCTAACTTAGTTCGTTCCAAAGGGATATTCTTATGTAGTGTGTGTTGAAGAAAGATGATATCTTCATCGATTGGTCCCTGTGATCAGTTGCTGGACCTATTGTCTTATCAATTCTCTGATTTGAGTGTGGGCTATCGTCTAATCAAATCAGTACCAACGATGCTCGTAATGTTGTCTTACTCGTGGTTGACCCCTCGAGCATACACCATTACATCTTTTGGTCTGACCAGTACTATCACCGTGTTCACATGATGGTGGAAGTCCAGTGATATGGAAATTCCGATGAGTTGTTGTTGAGCCCATCAGCAGCATTTTGTCTCCCCCCACGAATCATGTTGAACATCAACCTAGTGTTGGAAACTTGTAAGCAATGCCTTCGTGTTCCGTTCATGAAGCCTATGCTTGGATGGAAGAAGTAACTTCCTCGAATTCATGTGCTTCAGGTGTAAGTTGCCGCCATGAATTTGAGAAAGGTTTGTTTTGTTTCCTCTGGAATCGTCCCAAGTTAGTCATGCACGTGCGAAGTGCCCTATGGTTTGATAGGTTGGCCGCCTCCACTCCATATGTGTTCCTAGCACACCAAGCCACTGATTGACTTGTCCAAGGAGAAGAAGTTCCTTCATAAGAGCTAATCATATGACTTATGCAAGGGCTTCGCTCTCCGCAATGATGGTTCCCAACCAGAACTTGGTAGTGTTTTATTGTAAGACTACTCTGTGATCATGTTTGTCTTGGACATCATATTCACATGTTTGTAGCAGAACCCGCTCATGTTTTGGAGCTTACTATCTTAGTTCATTCCTCGAGAACCCCGCAACGCCATCTCGTCGAATCATGTTGCAAACTTTCTTTCAGACATGCTGAATCTGAAGTATCCTATCACCAACCGGATCTGTATCTCAGGCAGATATGATGGTTGGAACCTTTCCGACATTTGCATTTTGTTCCCAGCTTGCACCGCCTTGTGCAAATCTCCCTTGGATTGCCCTTCTCAGCAATTGTTGTTCGGGATCATCTTCAGAGGTGATCCTACCATGGGTCCCATCCATTTCCGGTGATAAGCAAAAATCATCCATTGCGTTGTCCTCAACAAGGTAGTCCACATCATCCACTCTAGTCTGGGTATGCCATTCCTTTGCACCCCACCAAACGATCGTTTGTGATTGCCTTAGGCTGGTATAAAGAGTTTCAATGATCTTTGTATCAAAAGTAATTCTTTTTGCCACTTAAGGGAATAATTCTACGAGTCACCTTTTCTAAGGTCTCCCGTTATGGAATAATGGCAATCATCTCCTTGTTACTTTGAAACCATGCACCATTTTACTTAAGCGTGGAAAGGTCGCCTACCAATTTGAACCTTCGTCATCCGTTTCTTTTCCATTATCCCTAATGTGTGTTTGGTGTCCCAACTCAAGAGATGCTCTTACGTCTCACTCTATGAACTGATTTTGAGTTGCTCGATCTTCAAGAAGATTAAATCCTGTAGGGTTTTCCCCTCTTTCTGTTGTCGTGTCGAGTGAAGGTCTCGAAGGCAAAGACGTCGAGACAAGATGATGATCGAATCAAGGTTCTTATGAAGTGCAACCTGGATCGTGAAGATTGTGCTAGCTTCGTGCCCCCTCTGTCTTCTTACCTCACGTCTTGAATCTCGGGTCGAGATTATTGTTTAGTGGGGGTGAGTTGTCACGTCCCTAGCCTTGCTATGCACTTGGACTAGCTTGTTGCTGCATCATGTTCAAAATTTCATTTAAACCTGAAATGGGGATGTCCAAACCCTAGTACCAAATGGAATTCAAATAGGTTCAACCTAAAAATATTTTCAGTGAATCCAAATGGCTTTCAAAAATGTTCATCATTTTTGGAAAATGCTGAAACCATAACCAGAGGTGTTGCACATTTTCCATGACATATTTGGTCCTTTGGATTAATTCATAAAGTATTTGCATTTGGGCATTTAATGCTAATAAATAATTTAAATGCTCAAATAATCATAAACTAAAATGTTTACTGTTGGATATATTCCAAACAGTAGTCATGATTAGTTTCATGATTTTCGGAAATTCCCTGACATTTTTAATAAAGCCCTGAAGTTACAGAAATAATAGAAAACAAAAACAATAAATAAAATAACACAGAGAGAGAGAGAGAGAGAGAGAGAGAGAGAGAGAGTTAGTACCTGGGCCTTACCTGGCGCCACCAACCGGCCCAGCACGGCCCAGCCCACTGCCGCTTTCCCTCGTGTCGTCTTCCTCCCTCGCCAGAAGGCGAGGCAGCTACGTGGAGAGCGCACAGCCGAGCTGCGCCAGCTCCTGCTTGCCGCCTTCTGCTTCCCCCTCGCGTCTGGCGATGCCACGCACCTCCCTGCCTCTCTCTCTCACTCTCCCGCGCTCTCACCCCCTTCCTGCATCTCTCTCTGCAGCGCGCCCGAGTACCCTGCCGCACGCCGGAAAGCACCGCCACAGCCACGGCCATCCCCTAGCCCAACCACCGTGACCAATAGCTCCGCAAGGACCTGAAGCATCTCCTCGACGAGCCACGCAAGCCGGGTTTCACCGCAACACCGCCATCGATGCCTTCTTCAACCTCGGGACCGCCAGCCATCATCATCAAATTAAATCGGCCGGACCGTCCCGACCTCGCCGGCGTCCGTCGTCATCGCTGTGAGCCCTAACCACTTATCCCTGCTCCCTCGTCGAATTAATGTCGCAACCATCGATCCCGCCGTGCGAAGCTCACGCGCCGGCCTTGTCGCCGCCGTGGCCTGAGCTCGAACGGGTCGCGCCCGTGCATCTCACCGAGCTCATGGTGACTCCAGGAGGCTGTGCAGCGATTTACTTTGCTCGCCCATGCTCCGCAACGCCGTTTTCGCCGAGGTCCGAACTCCGGCGCCGCCGCGAGCTCCATTCCGGTGAGCTCCGGCCTCCCCAGCTCGAGCTGTTGCCACCCCTAGATCTTGCTGCGAAGCCCAACAACCCATAGCCGCAAACCACGCTGAAACCATCCTGTGGCGCCTTCCCGTGGCGTTTCCGTCGTCGGATTCGATGCGCCGCCGGCGAACTCCGGTGGCGATGACGTGTACGTCATTAGCCACCGATGACCCCACTAATTAACCTCGATGGAAACCGACACCGGGCCCCACATCCTAACTAATCGGCTAACTAAACTAGATTAAGTTTAATCTAATTACCACAGACCCACACGTCAACATTGGTCAGTCTTGGCGTGGCCGTTATCGGGCCCACATGTCGTGACACATACCAACTGAGACAACGATCAATGGACCCCACTTGGTCAGGTTTGACTGGACCGCACCCGTTGACTCGCCTCGTCATCTTGACGTAGTCTTGTGTGATAATGCATTTTCTAGAATTAGTTTAATTCTAAATATTCAGGAAATTCAGAAAATGTTTAAAACTTGTAAAAATCATAGAAATTCAACCGTAACTCCAAATGAGATAAGTTATATATGAAAATGATCAAAAATCCAATCTATCCATCTGTACCATTTTCATGCATGTTAGAACAACTTATGACTCTTTGTTTAGGACAATTCAATTAAATGGCCTTTAAGAAATCACATATGGAGTTTGAATTTGAACCTAGTGTTCAAACCAACTCCATTTAACTTGTTGTTAGTTGCATTAGCTCAATCAACAGCATGTTCCCATGTCATGATCATGCATCATATTGTGCATTGCATTGATTGTGTTTTCCCTTGTTTGTCGGTGTTTGTCCCTCTCGGTGAGCGGCGTGCGAGCGATGAGTTCGATGACACCGATGAAGAACTATATTATCTTGAAGTGCGAGCAAGCAAAAAACCCTTGTTCATTCGGATATAATCCCACTCTCTCGCTCCTGCTCTATTTTACTGCATTAGGACAACAACGACTCATGTGTTACTTGATGCGTAGCTGAACCCTTTATCCTCTGCATGACTGTCATTCCACAAGAATTAGATGAAACCCACTAGCATGAGTAGGAGTTGTTTGAGCCACGATGTGCCTACTCATTCATGCTTGTTTGTCATACCTGCTATTGCTTAGAGTTGTGTCGGTCGATTCATCGGAAATGAATTGGAAAGTGGTGAACATGTCCTCTTGTGTGTGAGCTAAGTGTGTGAACACGATTTGGTAAAGGTAGCGGTGAGAGGCCATGTAGGATTACATGGTGGGTTGTCTCATTGCGATCGTCCTCGAGAACTGAGTTACGTGTTGGTGATCCATGAACAGTTACTACCACACATTGGGTTCGTGCTTTCGGCCCCTCTCGGCTTATTTATCAACTCGATCTCTGTCCGGGAGTTGCAACTAGTTTCGGTGTTTGTAGGTAGTGTTAGTAGTCTACCAAGTGGCACCCGTAAAGGTGGGCTTGGGACGGACTAAACACCGTGGCGGGTATGCCAAGCGCCGCCCGTTTGGTGGGCTTGGAACCTGTACACATCGTTTGGGGCCGTGGCGACACCCGGCGGATCTCCTTGCGGATGGAACCCGAATAGGCGATAAACCTGGGCGAGAGACTTGTGTGGTTAGTCAGGTCGTGGCCGACTCCCTCGCCCGCTTCCGCTTGAAGGTTGCGAGTACATGATGTGTCTGAGGCGATAATCAAGCGAGCGTGTGTGAAGAAGTACACCCTGCGGGGTTATCATTATCTATTGAATAGCGGATTCCTCGGATATGGAAACTTGGACCCTTGCATAGTTCATAGACAAGTGAAAGTGGATACTCTAAAATGCGCAAGATAAGCGTGAGTGCTATGGATGGCGTTCTCGTAGGGAGGCGGAGGCGGGTCCATAGTGGTGTATTGATATGGTGAATATGTGGACTCGTGTGCCACCTCAAAAGAGTTACTTGCGATGTAGTTCAGGATAGCCACCGAGTCAAAGCTGGCTTGCTGCAGTCAAACTCCACCACCCCTTTGTTGATAATGATGCATATGTAGTTAGTTACGATGTAAGTCTTGCTGAGTACATTTGTACTCACGTTTGCTTATTTTATGTTTTGTAGAGGCGTCGGTCTCGCTAGTAGTTCCATGTGGACTTGACGTTTAGCTTGTTACCTCAGCTACGATCTTGTGCCCTCGGCAGATCTAGTAGATAGTCGGGCTTCTCAGCCTTTTTCATTTGTAGATGTCGTACTCGGACATGTTAAGCTTCGCTTGTGCTTTGACTTGTATGCTCACGAGTGTTGGGTCATGAGACCCATGTTTGTAATATCTCGCTCCTCGGGCCTAATGAATAAATATTTGAGTCGTAGAGTTATGTTGTGATGCCATGTTGTATTTACACATATCGAGCATATTGTGTGTATGTTTGAAATGCTTGGTATGTGTGGGTTCCGACAATCTAGTTGTTTATCCTTGGTAGCCTCTCATATGGGGAAATGTAGTCTAGTGCTTCTGGCGATAGTAGTCCGCTACTGCCGGTTCACGGAGTCCTGCTAGCCCAGCACTCTGCTTTGGACACTTGATGGGCGGCATGTGTTTCACTTCGTTCCTATGTCATCCCTTGGGAAATGTCACGCGGTGATATTCGAGTCCTGCCTAGCTGCTATAGCCGGGATACGGAGTCCTGTTAGCCAGTGCTACAGCCCGAATTCATCGTTGATGACCGACATGCTCGATGTGATTCATGTATGCCTGTCCCCATGGGTTAGCGCCACTTTGGGTTCACGACTAGCCATGTCGGCCCGGGTTCTCTGTCATGTGGATGCTAGCGACACTATCATATACGTGAGCCAAAAGTCGCAAACGGTCCCGGGCCAGGGTAAAGCGACACCCGTGGGAATACCGTGCGTGAGGCCGCAAAGTGATATGAGGTGTTACCGGCTAGGTCGATGTGACTTGGAATCGGGGTCCTGACACTTTATCCGAAGAGCCCTGGCCGGACTACGGTTAGGAAGGTTGGGATGCGGACGACAAAGAAATTCAACGCCCACCCACCACCCACTTTGTAGCCACTGTCGATGATTTAACCGACATGCTCGACTTCGACTCAAGACATCGATGGTATGGGCGGCGATGCTGGAGCGACCAAGAACCAGCGCCTACTGAGGGCCTTTGGAAGGCCACCTTGTCATATGACATATACATGGTGGACATCCCAAAAGATAGGAACGATGATGGAACAGCGGAGGATGACCCTCAAGAAACAGCCCAGCGCGGTGTCGGCGGTGCCGCTCTAAATCCGCCACAGCAAAAATGGTGATTCCGGCACGGAGATAATAACACCCTGCACGGTGCGAAGACAACCCCTCGGCAGGATTCAGCACGGGAGGAGGAAGAAGCCAGCCCTCATGATAGAGCGGCAGGCAGGGAGGTGGAGGGCGATAATTATATGCCTCCCTCCGAAGATGAGGCAAGCCTCGACGATGACGAATTTGTCGTGCCTGAGGATCCCGCCGAACAGGAGCGTTTCAAACGCAGGCTTATGGCCATGACAAGCAGCCTCAAGAAAAAGCAGCAGCAGCTTAGAGCTGACCAAGACTTGCTAGGCGACGGATGGATGAAGTCCTTGCGGCGAAGAGTATGAACTCGAGCGCCCCTCAAGAGATACCAAAAGCGCAGGCTGCTACCCCAATTAGAGGAAGCAGCACCCAAACCTACATCACCGGCGCATGATCGGGCCGACCGCCACCCGTGGCATGACGACAGAGAGGCCTCTAGACCCTCCATTCAAGCCGCACCCCGGCGCCGCTCGAAAAATACCAAGGCACAGGGAAACGCGCCAGACTTGCGAGACATATTGGAGGACAAGGCAAGGCAAACAAGATCGATCTACGGATCGCGTGGGCGCCCCACGACACGTGATGATAACCGTCACGCCGGATATAGCAACTCCGGCCGGGCCGAACACAGTAGACAAAGCTCATTTGAGTTGCGTTGATATAGCCCAATACAGAGGCGCCGCACACCCACTATGCTTCACAGACGAAGTAATGGATCATCAAATCCCCGAGGGTTTCAAACCCGTAAACATCGAATCATACGATGGCACAACAGATCCCGCGGTTTGGATCGAGGACTACCTCCTCCATATCCACATGGCCCGCGGTGATGATCTACATGCCATCAAATACCTCCCACTCAAGCTTAAAGGACCAGCTCGGCATTGGCTTAATAGCTTGCCAGCAGAATCAATTGGTTGTTGGGAGGACCTGGAAGCCGCATTCCTTGATAACATCCAGGGCACATATGTGCGACCACCAGACGCCGATGACCTTAGCCAAATAATTCAGCAGCGAAGAATCGGCGGACAATTACGGACACGGTTCCTAACCAAGAAAAATCAAATCGTTGACTGTCCGGATCACGAGGCCCTTGCAGCCTTCAAACATAACATCATGACGAGTGGCTTGCCCGCACCTAGGACAGAAAAGCGAAATCCATGGCAGCCCTCACAATGC